>OZ024903.1:66309233-66595500 GCA_964017125.1 Flabesymbios commensalis | reverse complement strand
TGGTCTGTAGGGGAGACCGGGGCTAGTTCAAACAAAATTGAGAAACAAATTATGTATTTTTTATATGATGAAGTTAGGAGACTGATATTATTGTACAGAAGTATTCAACTATAGATGTTATTTTAAAAAAAAATGAAATGAATCGGGCTTTAGGCCACCTTTGTGCACATATAGGCTAAACTGGGCCAGGAGAACCTCCTGAGGATGGTGAGATGATTGAGATGACACTGTCCTCCAGACACAGGATTCGAAATTCGAACCCTGGCGGTCTGAGGCCGAGCACGCTACCTCTCGGTCACGGAGGCTCCCCACAATACTAACTTTCACACGTGGATGGGGAAGAAACATTTATGTTTCTTTCAAACCGCCGAGACCGGGAACCGAACCCCGGACTCTGGCGTGAAAGGCAGCGGTGCTAACCACTACCCTAGGGCCCCCGCCCAGATGTTATTTTTAGCATATATTGTTCTCAAATTGAAAACAAAGTAGAGTCACTGTTCGAACAAACCCCACACTTGTTTAATGTGTTTGATGTACCAGATAGTTTGTGAGGTTAATCTGAACAGTCGAACTTGCCCCATTTTTGTTCTTTGCTTGAACAAAAACCACATGGAAGTGTTAGGAAAAAATACATGTAAAACGAACATCATAGAAGGCAACCTAACACGTATAAAGGATTATTAACTTCAGTTATGGCACTACAGCTGCTGTACATGCTATAGGAGTTGAAACTGTCAGGTTGAATGACAAACATTGAGCAAAATAAAATTTTGTGCGCAGCGAAAAAAACCTTTTGACCTACCTAAATAGAAATAGTATTTTTATTTTCTCATAACTTATTTTAAAATAACCCCTCAAACATGAAGTTAGTGAGTGCATGGTCTCCTCTACACAATCAATGAGATGCGTATGTGTAACGTCAACACTCTCTCTGCGTTTTCTTCATAACACACGTATACAGGAATAAGGCCCTATGCTTTTTATTATGAAATTATCAGGAATACTTATTCGTCTACAGGGTGTACACTATGCTGAGAAATACTCTGAGAAACATGTTATTGCTCTTTTATGCCAGCGCGCATATTTGATTTAACCCCTCGTTTTTTCAGCAACTCTCATTTTATTTATCAACATTTTTAGAAGACCATTGTTTTTTAATTGTTTTTCGGCTCGTCCTCCATGTATTTTGGATTTTGTTAATATAGAGACAGCAATAAGAGTGATATTGCATATACATATAGCAGCATATTATTTGACGCTTTATCAGCATAGATCAGTCAATAACCCGTGTGGTATTTCACGAGGCATGTGTGGATGCTGTCTGGAAGCGATGCTCGAGGAAATTAATTTTCTCTCGTTTTCTCCCAGCAAAGACCTAATTAAGAATTTGTTCACTGTTTTTGCCACATGCCAGCCTTTTTCATGGTATATTAGCTTTAACTCTTTAAGTACTAAGTATACTCGACATATGATTAATTTCATTTTTATTCATTTTCATGTAAGTGATACATCTACATTAAAAAAACCTTTGAAATTTTAAAACCAATAGCTGATGCTTTGCTTGAGATCACTTCTTGCACATCGGATAGATTTTAGTTAATATTTGTATTATTATAGACATGCAATTAACAGTAGCAATTGTGGTTGGCAATCGAATATTACAGTAATTAAATCTGGCATTGCTGATTTTTTCTGTGTTTTTTACCTTCCATAATTATGAAGCTGGAATTGTCAAATGAAGAAGCCTATGTTGGTTTTTTATTATGTGATATAACGAAGATTTTATTAACAGAAAGTGACGAGTGAAGCCACAAGGTTAATATTTCCTCTAACTATGTTAAAATTGTTTTTATTTGGTGCAAGTGGGGTGACATTTTTCAGAAAGTGAATACATAGAAGGAGAATAGGATTTATTATATTGAAGTATAAAAAGCTAACAGTATATTTGCGACATCACACTCTAGTGTAGGGTCATATGTAATTCAGTGGGAATTTCATGTTAATTCTTGTCACCTATGTTTTTCTTGTTCAGAATTTTATGCTGATTCCAAAACAATAGGGTGTCATTTTTTTAGGTCACCTTAAGGCTATTTTTCGAACCCCAAGGTATCATGACCCCTAGATCGCATTTACTTTTTCTTAAAAACACATGTCTACTAGTCGTGTAACACATCAAAATGACCGAAATTGTATAGACAATATCATCAAATTTGACAAAAATTGAAATAACATTTTCTGCATTTTAATGCACCGCCACCACCCACCCACATCAACATTTTTGTAAGCGTTGATATGTCCAAAACATGAAATGTTACCAGTAAAAAATAGGGACGAACTTTATATATATTGTCCGCTTTTACACTACCCCCAAACCTGTCTGGAATTAGGGGGTAGAGTTACGTAAGCGTCTGTCTTTCTGTCGTCTGTTCTAGATTACCCAATCTGCACATATAACAGATAATTAAATTCCCGTTCTAATACATCACCCATTGCAGTGGAGTAAATAGTCGTATCTCCACATACGCTCCAACATGTTTTTTATTATAAAATAATGAGAATGAACAGCAACAGAAAGTAGTCGACTAGGATATTAAAAACAACATAATAAATGACAGTTATTGGATACATCCATATCTGGACTATGTTTTCTGAACCCAGATATGTGTATGCTTAAAAATGTGTGTTGTTTATATTCTAGTCTATTCAACCTGGGTCGAGATCTGAAACATGGAACTATGCTCGGGATTTTAGTGTATACTTTTGTATTCCCTTGTTTTTACATAATTTGCGTGTGCTGAATGCGACCTTCACCTTTAAATTAGCAAAACACAAAATGGCCACCAAAATGCTAAGAAAACCCAAAATTTTCTATATTTTGTCGCGCATAAACGCATAATTTATGGTTTCTGTAAGATTTTTAATTGATAATTTTTCTCTCGTGTCTTTTAAAATGAAATACCTTTATTTGACCTCCAAATCCAAAACATCAGCCGTTTTTTGTGTATTTACTGTTACTATAAGTATACTGCTAAACATGTTGACGACAATATGACGTATTTGTGGTAACATGATGGATTAGGACTAAACGTTACTGACGAGTAAATTTGAAAGAAAAAATCCAAAATGGCCGCGAAATTTACCTTCATATAAACAGGAAACAAAATGGCTATCAAATTGTAAATTTAACCTCTTTTTTATTTGTGGCTCGCAATTGCTCAATTTATCGATTTTGTGTGACTTTGGGACCGAAACAAACAATGGTTATTGTTCATCGTCTGACCTATAGTTTATCGTAAAATCCAAGATGGACGTCATTTACTAATAAAATAATAATGTCATTCTAAATACTAAGCACATTAAAGCATGTTAGAATATACTGTACTTGAACACAACCTAATCTGCCGTATTACGTAGTCTATTTGTAGATTTCCATTAAACAAATGTTGTTTATGATATTATAGTTCACGTGGATACAAAACGTTTTTATTTGCGGTGTTGGCGGTGACCATTTTGAATTTGAAGGTCAAATAAAGGTCATTTTGAGCGAAAAACATGAGACATAAATTTATCAACACAAAATCTTACAGAAGCCAGAAATCGTGCAATAATTTGTAACAAAAATATAGAGAAGATGTGGTTTTGGCAGCCATTTTTTGTTTTGCTCATTTAAAGGTGAAAAACACCAAATCTAAAATTTTATTCGACAGATTCGAATTTAGCACACACACATTATATAAAAACAAGCGGGAGAGAAAATATAGACTGCAGAGCAAAGTTCAATGTTTCATATTTCAACCCAGGATAAATACACACATTTTCAAAAGTGTCTGAAATATTCTTTCATTTAAAAATAAATATGCAATGTACATATCTAAATACCACTTAGATTTAAGGATATACACATGTGAGTTTGGAAAACATAGGTCAAATATATATATATCCAATAATTATGTTTTATTAAGTCGTTTCCATTGACCATGTTTACTGCATCATGCAATACATCAGTAGAACGGAAATTTAGTTATCTTTTATATGGTATATTACATGTGTAGATTGGTAAGATAGAACCGCAACGACAGACGTTTGCGTAAACTTACCCCCCAATTTTAGACAGGTTTCGGTACCCCCACATAAGCGGTCAAAATATATATTTACTGATAACATCTCGTTTCATGTTTTGGACATATCAAAGCTTAAAAAAAATTGGTGTGGGTGAGGAGTGGGGGGGGGGGGGTGCACGGTGAATTTTGACTTTTCCGTGCCAATTTCCTTTAATTTGCTATATTACACGACTATATTACCTTGAAGTACAAACGTTTTAAAAAATTCCCGTGTGTTTTTAGGGTCATGACCTTTAAGACCGCGGAAATGACCTTTAGAGCTTCAGAAAAAAATGACGCCTTATATAATTTCGTTCAGTATTAATATTTCTTCAAATTTTTCTTAAAAACTTGAGGTGTCAAGAAATAACATGCAATTCCTACGGACGGAACCACATTTACTGACATATGACGTTGCTCTACTCCTAGGAAATCCAACCCTCGAAACGACATATTTTTGTATAAACCACGCGGAGACCAATTTTCTTTTTAATTTGAAATAATCATAAATTTCCGACTTAGTTAGTCCGCTTCATTTGCAAAAATATGTTATGGGTCTACTGTCATTATAAATATTTTAATTAGTTAAGCGCGGGGACCGTTTTATACGCCGGAATCTGACGTCTGTAGACGTCAGATTCTGGCGTATGAAGACGGTCCCCGCGCTGAAATGGTTAAATTGATGTGTACCTTCAAGAAATGCATGAGCACACTTAATTTAGCTATTTAGGCTTGCTACAGATACACTTGAAACTGAATTGACAGCCCCTATTGAAAAAATACGCTCGTAAATGAAATTTAAAATTGACAAAATTACACGAATAATAATTAAACTCTCGAATACCGCATTGTTCTGTAGACAACTTTTTTATTTTCTAATCGGTGCATATGCAAGATTAGAGATTAATATTATGTGAAATTTTTAAGCACCTACCAAAATTATTAAAATTTACACTTAAAGTTGTGGCTAGCTAGCGCGACCCACAAAACCCTGAAGTGGTTGAAATGATTTGAGAATTAAACGAACAATTTTTGCTGTTTAAATACAAATTGCACTTCCAAAGCCGTTATTTGATATGGTATTAAAATGAATATTTTCCTGTGTTGGAATCAAAATGTTGATTTAGCTTGACACCGGACTGAGCGTTTATATCAGTACAGTGCAGATGTACACTCCGCTTTCTTTAACTGTCCTTAGAAAGCGTTGTGTCCTAAGACCGCAGGAGGTTTCAGATGGCCTTCCCCAAACACTGCCTTGTTGGCGAAATGAAGCAATTTGTCCGGTCTAATCACATCAGAACAACGACTGACACTACAATCCTTGGAAACATCACAGCAGACATAACAATCCTGGGAAACATCACACCAACCATTACAATCCTAGAAAACATCACAACATACGTTACAATCCTAGGAAACTTAACAACAGACATTACAATCCCAGGAAACATCACAACAGACGTTACAATCCTAGGAAAAGCATCCTACGAAACATCAGAACAGACATTACACTCCTAGGAAACATCACAACAGATAGTATAATCCTAGGAGACATCACAACAGACATTACACTTATACGTTACAATCCCGGAAAACAAAATCCTAGGAAACATCACAACAGACATTACAATCATCGGAAACATCACAACAGGCGTTACAATCATCGAAAACTTCACAACAGACATTACAATCCTAGGAAACATCACAAAAGACGTTACAATCCTAGAAAACACAATCCCAGGAAACATCGCAACAGACATTACACTCCAAGGAAACATCACAACAGACACTACAATTATAGGAAACATCACAACAGTCATTAAACTCCTAGGACACATCACAACGATATTATAATCCTAGGAAACATCACAACAGACATTACACTTTTAGGAAACATCACAACAGACAATACAATCCAAGGAAATATCACAACAGGCATTATAATCCTAGGAAACATCACAACATACGTTACAATCTTAGGAAACTTCAAACCAGACATTACAATCCTAGGAAATATCACAACAGACGTTATAATACTAGGAAACACAATCCCAGGAACATATCCGCAGACATTACACTCCTAGGAAACATATATTATAATCCTAGGAAACATCACAACATACATTACACTCCTAGGAAACATCACAACAGACATTATAATCCTGGTAAACATCACAACAGACATTACACTCTTAGGAAACATCACAGCAGACAATACACTCCAAGGAAACATCACAACATACATCACAATCCTAGGAAACATCACAACATACGTTACAATTTTACGAAACTTCACGACAGACATTGCAATCCTAGGAAATATCACAACAGAAGTTACAATCCTAGGAAACATCACACCAGATATTGTAATCCTAGGAATTATCACAACAGACATTACACTCCTAGGAAACATCACAACGGAAATTATAATCTTAGGAAACATCACAACACACGTTACAATCCTGAGAAACACAATCCTAGGAAACATCACCACAGACATTACAATCCTAGGGAACATCGCAACAGACGTTACAATCCTAAGAAACTTCACAACAGACATTGCAATCCTAATAATTTCAGTGTTATCAGAAATAGTGTTATATAATATAGTAGGCCAGAACTACTGAACGACAGTGTAACAAAATTATTGCAAAATCTCAGCGCGTTTGTATTGGACATTTAAATATCAGTCTTAATTAAGAACATCGTTTGCAGAGTTTCTATTAGTGAAATTGAATCTATTTGAATTATGGATTGAATGATTATCCTAGATGACTGAATGTGATTACGTTTTTTCTGGTGTGAGCTTTTGTTCGGTAACTGTTATTCGAATGCCGTACAATGTTTTTCTTTCAATCTCTGTTCCCATTATTCACAGCATTAACCATGATAAATTGATTTAATTTGTGATGAAATGAAAATAATTATTGCTTTCTTGGAATCAATGAATTTAATAAAGACGGACTCTTCTTATTGACAATTTAATATGGCACGCCACACAAGCAGTACAGTGCGAAATTGCGTTCTGCTCAGGGCTACGATCATTAGTAGGAATGACCCTTACAACGCTGGAATATTTTTGTATAAACCTTGGAGACCAACATTTTTTTCAATTCGAAATCCTCATAAATATCTTAGTTAGCTCAATCAGTTTCGTTTGAATACCTATGTTATGTGTGTAAGACATTTATAAATATTTTTACTCTTACAGTGCTGGGATCGACTTTAGACGTCAGAATCTGACGTCTACAGACGTCAGATTCTGACGTCTAAAATCGATCCCCGCACTGTAAGAGTTAAGGCTGTATATTTCACAGTCACATTTATATTTCTACTTTAAAATAACCGCATTATCAGATTATCTATTATATTCTATGTACCAACATATGATACGTTGCGTATATGTTTGTTATCAGCAGCTAACGAAATTCAGGTTCAAAATCTGAGAATAATGTAGGTGACATGGATCACGTTCAGTACGTTCAGTTGACATACAATACAATAGCGCTGCCCTACATAACTCTTTTAATCCTTCATAAAAAGTAGGGTACCCAATAGGTCTATAGTTTAGAACTCGGGCTTCCTCCTGTCTTACTAATTGTATAAGCATGCCAATCAACGAAGTTCTGAGAATATCGTACTTAAATGTAAGATGTTTATTTTTTCGTGATACTCAGTATCTTGTTAATTTTATAGACCAGCTGGCCCTGCTATTCGCTAGAGGCCTCTGTACAGCTCAGCTCTACAAAACCAAAAGACAGTATCTGCGTACTTGCAAAGTAAGCAGATATTGCATTTTGGCTTTATCCGACAGAGCTGCTCAGACAGTACTGGATAAATATTTTACAAGAGCATGGTGACCATAAAAGGTTGAATGTTGCCCCTAAGCGGATGTCGTCCGCCGGACGCAGGATCCCGCGTGCTCTCTGCCGGACTAATTTGTGGATCCTGGAGAAGCTATTAGTGCCAGTCCGGATTATTGACGAACGCCAAGGAAACCACATTGAAGGCAATTTCCTTTCCCGTTTTAGACTTTGTTGCCGCCAGTACAGCCTAGTCTCCTTGCTCCAGCCAATGTACCCCAACGAGTTTGTTAAAAAACAGTGTAGCCTTTTGTTACTTAAGTTTCCGAGCACCATCTGTATATCATCACCCATATCACTTTTTTAGTCTAATAGGTGCATATTTATATAACCTGCCCCATGCCCCCCCACCCCCCATTGTGCCCAAGTAAAATACTCTTCTTCAAAACTAAATTATGGTTGATTTGTAATTTAACCTATTAGTCGACAATAGTTTTTAATTTGTTTTATTTTATATTTATTTATTATTTTGCTCTGTTATTAGGCATGAAAAGACTGTTTAGGCATCAAGATTTGGAAACGTTTCGTTTCAGATTAAACAAATATGAGTAATTTCACCGACTTGAAGTTGTGGGTTCACGAGGACCAAAATCAGTTGTTTTTTAAAATAATTAAGTGAATCGTGGCGGAAACACGGTCATGTGCAGCATTACCAAAACAAAAACACGCAGTTGCCATGTAAAGGAACCCTGCGAGCACAATACATTGAACTCTGGACCAGCATTAAACCAGCATGTGTTCAAAATTCTTGTGTTTGCTGGGGACCCACTTACATTTGAGCAGACTAAGTACGTCATAGTGATTTTTTGTTAAAATCATCAGTTATAATCTCGATCAAAAGTGCCCAAGCAAAGTGTCGAGTGCGCCACTTAAATAGTGTGAGCAGATATACCAATTAATTGCCCCATTTTGTTGTTGAAAGCGTTTTTAGTTGATTATATCTTAATCATTTTTAGAGGTGAATTGTACGGAACCTTTGAAACGACAAAAATATTTTTTATCTCGTTATAACGACTTATAAGTCGTTAAATCGACTCAGCATAAGTCGTTACAACGACTTATAAGTCGTTAAATCGACTTAGCATAAGTCGTTATAACGACTTATAAGTCGTTAAATCGACTTATGCTAAGTCATTATAACGACTTATAAGTCGTTAAATCGACTTATGCCAAGTCGTTATAACGACTTATAGGTCGTTAAATCGACTTAGCATAAGTCGTTATAACGACTTATAAATCGCTAAATCGACTTATGCTAAGTCGTTATGACGACTTATAAGTCGTTTAATCGACTTAGCATAAGTTGTTATAACGACTTATAAATCGTTAAATCGACTTAGCATAAGTCGCTATAACGACTTATAAGTCGTTAAATCGACCTATGCTAAGTCATTATAACGACTTATAAGTCGTTAAATCGACTTATGCCAAGTCGTTATAACGACTTATAAGTCGTTTAATCGACTTAGTATAAGTTGTTATAACGACTTATAAATCGTTAAATCGACTTATGCTAAGTTGTTATAACGACTTATAAGTCGTTAAATCGACTTAGAAAGTCGTTGAATCAACTAAGCATAAGTCGTTAAATCGACTTACAATTCGTTAAATCGACTTATGCCAAGTCTTTACAACGACTTATAAGTCGTTTAATCGACTTAATATAAGTCGTTATAACGACTTATATCTTTTAATAATCTACATTTGTATGTAGTTTTTGACAGAAATTATATTGCTTGTTCGCCAGCTGGTCAATGGTACCAAAACTAATAAATACTAATATCGACGTTTTGGCAGTTTTTCCATGGGACCAATGGTGGCTAACTGATGACAGTGATCACTGCCAGTGGGCGCCAGCGGTCGGTCAGTGGGGTGCCAAAAAAAACAATGGTGGTGGTGGGTTGCCGGTGGCCGATGGGCAAGCTGCCAGTGTCCAGATAGCAGAAATTCAGTGGGCTGTCGGCGGTCCACTAGTGAAGCCTTCAGCAGACCTCTGGGGGTTTGTCCGGTGGGCCACTACCAGCCCACTGACTACAGCCGCTGCCGCCAGTGGATCACCAGTGGACAGCCAGACAATATCTGGTGGCCCACCGCTGACCCGCCAGCTGATGTATGGCAGTGGATGAGATGGTGCTATTAAGCTGCTAGAAGCCCGTCGGGGGCGCACTGTCAGAGATGGCTGTAGTCAGTGAATCGCTAGTCAATCCCTTTGCCCAAACACATGAGGCACAAATGTAGATTATTTAAACGACTTATAAGTCGTTAAAACGACTTATACTAAGTCGATTTAACGACTTATAAGACGACTTAGTATTTAACGACTTTTAAGTCGACTTAACGACTTATACTAAGTCGATTTAACGACTTTCTAAGTCGATTTAACGACTTATACTAAAACGATTTACCGACTTACTAAGTCCTTTTAACGACTTATAAGTCGTTATAACGACTTCGCACAAGTCGATTTAACGACTTATAAGTCGTTATAACGACTTATGCTAAGTCGATTTAACGACTTATAAGTCGTTATAACGACTTAGCATAAGTTGATTTAACGACTCATAAGTCGTTATAACGTCTTATGCTAAGTCGATTTAACAACTTATAAGTCGTTATAACGCGATGAAAAATATTTTTGTCATGTCGTTTTAAAGCTTCAGTAGAATTGAAATCTGCTGTCTTGAAAAGTACATTTGGGGTGATGTATTTGCATAAAAATGGCCGTCAACGGCTATTTCAAATGTTTAGCTTTTGTTATAAAAATTTTAGATTTTGGCCTAATTTGAATTAACTGGAATGGTTATTTTTACGTTTCAATGCCATTTAGAGGTCAAAAGGTTGTTCCACATAACCTCCATGAAAATGATCAATTTTTAGCAGAGACCACCAATAACTTTCCAATTCTGAAATAATATTAAGCCTAGAACCTCATGTAATTCCTAATTTGTGACTAATTTAAATACGCTGATTCAATTTAAATTCTTATATTCACGTTTTAAGGTCATTTAAAGGTCACAACCAAAGAAACGACATAGGAAATGATCTATTTTCACCTACGGCCATAATGAATTTGTAACTTTACTGAAGCATCAAACGGCCTGCATTGTTTCTCGACTACCTTGAATAATAAGCATAATATATATATATACATAATATATTATAAACATAATATAATTGAAATATCATGTGTTGATAATAACCGCTCATGGCCCATATTGTGACTTTTTAACCCTTTAACCGCCAAATTATTCAATTTGAATTTCCACCCACTTGAAGTTGTGTGTCGCTGACGCGATCCACAACTTCAAGTGAGTGAAAATTTGACAAAATGCAGATCTACTCTTTGCAATCTTCTCAAAAGTTGACAACGTCCCAAAACACAGCCTCGTTCTTATAGTCCAGAAGCTGCAGGTATCCAACTTGTTTTCGTTCAACCGACACACATCTAAGTTTCTGACTTGACAGAATGGTAGAATACATATGCAGGAGCTACGGGTAGTATGTACAATTAAACTTATTGATGTATCAGTTATGTATCAGTTATATATTTTGACCACTTATATGGGGGTACCCCAAAACCGGAATTAGGGGTTAGGGTTACTTACACGTCTGTCGTAGCTGTTCCATTTTCTATCGAAACATGCGATATACCATAATTATAACTAAATGTCCGTTCTAATGGTATATCGCACACTGCAATAAAGAAAATAATGTTTAAGTATAAGATTTATCAATGGTATGAATTTAAAATAAAATTTAATTATATTGTAGGAACTGAGATATATTGCGATGACAAAGTTTGTCTCTGTCAACTCTGCGGGCCTGAAAAATAGGTCAAGCTCACACATCTTCGAACTAGGTATAATATTGGTGTGTATACATGTGCAGAATTTGTAGAAGCATAGATATCAAAAAGAAAAGTTGTCCTCGTCATTGAAAAAATGAGCTTCCAAGAGATGTATTGTGTTAAATGGGACAGAACTGATCAGGCCATTACGATGACAATGGAATTCCTATTATGGATCTTGTGATTTTAAAAAGTAGGTCAAGGTCACTCATCTTCAAACTATAGTTCTAAGGGGTGCAACATTGGTATTGGTAAAGGTATCGGCCGCTATACATACTACTCGTCCATGGGAGCGAGCACCATTGATTATGTGTTACTAAGAGAAGATAATAATTATGATCAGTAAGTTTAAAGCTCTACCGAAATTAGTAGAATCGGATCATTGTCCTAGAAAATTCCATATTCTCAATTCAAAATTTAAAGAGTTAAGCTCTGCATTAACATACACGTTAATGTCATTAAAGACTCATCACCATGTTCCAATATTACATATGACAAGATGAAAAAAAGATCGAATACCAAGCATCTCTACGAAATGAGCAGACATGTATTGCGTTTGAAAAAATGTTATGTGCCGTAGCTGAAGGGTGTAATAGCGATCATCTATGTGATATTTTCAATGATATGTTTGAATATGCAATATCCCCATTATTTCCAAAGAAGCAACATATATCAAATAGTAAGAAAAACATAAAAAAATAACTTTCCTTCCAACCCTTGGTATGACAAAGAATGTAAATCTTTAAAACATGTTTTAAATAATATCGCTAAACATAAGAAGTTTAACACACGTCAAGGTGAATATAATATACTGTTACGACATTATAAACAATTAATCCAGAAAAAGAAAAGACACTACCGACAAGTCAAATTTAGTCAGCTTGAAAATATGAGAACAGAAGATCCGAATGCCTACTGGAAATTCTGGGAATCTTTAAAACCTAGAAATGCAACTAAAGGTCCTACCCTGTTACAATTTGTGAAATATTTTGAACAACAAGTCTATCCTCCTCATGTCGACTATTTTGACTACGATCACATTAATAATATAATGAAACTAATTACATCTTCCCTAAATGATATCAATAAGAAGGGAGAGTATGACTAACCAGATCTGATAGATCTCCTGAACAGCCCCATCACTTTAGATGAAATTCAAAAATCAATTAGAAAGTTAAAATGCAAAAAAGCGGCAGGCATAGATGGTATTCCTGCGGAATTTTACAAGCATGGTTGTAATGAACTCTTACCAGCACTAGTTTTACTGTTTAATACCATTATTGCCAGTGGGGAATATCCACCAAGTTGGGCTACTGGTATAATTCATCCTGTTCACAAAAAAGCTGACCATAACGTGCCCGATAACTACAGGAAAGTTACAGAAATGCCATGCATTGGGAAATTATTTGAATCTGTACTTAATAACAGACTGTCTTTTAAAAATGATGTATGCGATGATAATGATCCCTTTCAAGTCGGCTGTAGAAGTAACTCCCGGACAACTGATAATATATTTATACTATGTGCCATTATAGATAAGCAATGGTGTCTTTCAAAGCCCTTATATACATGTTTAGTTGATTTTACTAAAGCATTTGACTATATTGACAGATCAGCACTGTACTATAAATTACTGGGCAGAGGAATAAATGACATTTTTTTAAATGTAATAAAGAGTATGTTCTCTAAAGCTGAGTGCCGTGTAAAATGGGATTCGTGCATCAGCGAAATATTAAAAAGCGAATTTGGTGTCTTGCAAGGTGGTATGCTCATCCCCGAGTTATTTACAGAATTTCTACAGGATGTATCCAAATCATTTGATCAAGGTCAGGGTTTCCCGTAGACACTTTAATAAGTCATATAATCTGCCATCATTATGTTTTTATTATGGTCTTTTACCATACAATTTAGCTCTCGTATCTCTCATATTCTAATAGCAATCTAAAGTTTAATATTGCGATGAGATAGATAGACATATCCTGTCACTTTAATGATATTTCCGTTATCTTACTATATCGTGACATAAAAATGTTATAATGCAGTGCCATATACCATACTGTACCATGATACTGTGATTCTATATTAGGCCTACATATCCTGAAAATATATCATTCACTTACTATAGTGGAAGACAAATAGTACATAAATATGATACAATTATGGTAAGAATACAAGTAGGGATATGAAGTAGAAGTAAATTAATCCGAGCAATGTTATATACGGAATACGGCGCTCGCTCATCGTGATTGGCTCTATCACTGAAGTTAACCCATTAAAGCCCACAGGCAAGTTTTTTTGCCAGTGACGTTTTTGTGTGACGTCACGATAAAAAAAAAATATTTTAAAAGGCTACACGACTTGAACCCGTTGTAAACTCACTTGTCGTCTTGGTTAACTACATTTTATGCGATTGATAGTTGATACCAACGCTTAGCAACGCTCAAGTTTGTCGGAAAATAGTACTTTCAGAATGCTACTTCATCGTCGTGGAAAATACCAATGAGTAGTTTATTACATAACTTGTAGTAAGTAAGTCAATATTCAGAAAGAAACTGTCAGGTGTGGTGATTTTCACCATGTAATTGTAATGCTGCAGAAAGATTCATACCTGTGCATAAAAAGATCAATAATTTACATGGCAAAAAAAATTGCCAGTGGGATAATACACGGTATTATAGTCAGTAGTAATAAACCATTCTGTAAAATGATGCAACGAAATACATTATGTTTATTATGTAGACTGTCTGGTACTAAATCCCTGAGCATACTGATATGTTAAGCACATCTTCATCCTTTTCTAATAATAATTGTTTGTCTGCTAGATGACATATACTAGGTAGACATTGCAATTGAAGATGTAGGTACTGGCAAGAAAATTTGCCAGTGGGCACTTACGGGTGTCTTTGATTGATATGTTTATGATATATGATGAATTATATCATCTCCATGTTTGAATACGCTGCGAGGGATGAGCCAACTACTGTAAAGCAGATCAGAAAGCGAGGAAGTAGATGGTGTCATTAAGATGTGTATGAAATGTACAAGATTTATTGAAAGAGAATGTTAAATCTCCTGGGACCGTATTTTTCTCAATGTTCCCCCACAATCTGGTTGATAGCATGCAGTGGGAGTACAACCTATATTCTCAGCAAAAGGAGATAAGCCTCGGTGTAGATAAGATGGAGGCTCTACCATTGTTAGGCATCATGCTTCTGTCTGGATACAGCCGATCACCATATAGCCGGCTTTATTGGTCAGAATGAGCTGATATTCCTAATTCTCTAGTCTCTGATTCTCTGAGGCAGAACAGGTTTGATGTTATCATAGGTGATCTTTATTTTAGAGATAATACTAATTTGTTAGGTGACAGATATGCCTAATACAAGGTCCGACCGATACTTGAAGAGTTGACTGGAGTTTTCAAGCAGACAGATGTGTCTGATGATTTCAGCATTGACAAAACCATGATACCTTATTTTGGTAAACATGGCACAAAGCAGTTCATCCGTGAGAAGCCAATAAGGCTCAGTTTTAACTTGTGGTTTTGGATATACATGTAGGCCCTATCACGTAAAACCGTATATTTGCGGGTCTGGAAACACCCCCCGAGTCTCAGTATGAAATAAAATACATTTATGTATGATACTACTCGTGGGAGTGATTACCAGCGTTGATCACTACATCGACCATATCCATGGGTACTGGGATGATTGTTAGTAGCTGTACTTGTCGCCCCCATCCGGGGAGGGTCATTAGAGATCTGTTCCATCAGTTGCATGCTATACGGCATGGTACGGAAGCAATAGTCTTCAGCAATCATCCAAGGGAAGCTGCAGCCTCCTCGTATCTGGCCATAATCTAATCGCTGCGTGAAATGCCACGGAGTTTCAGCAATAAATTGCACAGCGAAACCCAAGTCTGGGCATGTCTGGGGGTAGATACCCTAGACATGCCCAGAACCCCTTACTGGGCGAGCGAAGGAAAACGCTCTCAATAACCCACCATGCCCTATCACCCCACCCTCACATCATCATCTGTACATCATTCATCTTATCAATTGACTACAACGTTTTTATCGTATTACAATGCCACTTAAAAAACAATTTGTGCCGAAAAGTGACGTAAAACAATGATTTACTAATACTACTACTGGTCACAATAAGCACATTTCATTGACCCCTCTAAAACCCACTGGCAAAAAAATTTGCCAGTCCGAGAAACCACTTTTTAAAAACTTTTTTTTTTAAATTCAAATTTAGAATAGTAATAATGGTCCAATCGTAGCAATGTGTTATATTTTCGACTAGGAGGCTATGTTTTAAAAAGTTGGGCTTTAATGGGTTAAGCAACGTCGCGCCCGGTTGATAATTGGATGGGTGTCCGCCTGGTGACTGCCAGGTGCTGTAGACACTCGTGGGGCTCAGAGAACCACGTAAATCAGATGGCTCGTCTGACTGACCTAGAGTTGGACGTAAAAGAACCTCAATGGACGTAGGCGCAGTTTCCATCCAGCGAGACCCCAGAAAATCTTGGCACATAAGGCGAATTTGCTCGGAATGAAAATAGCTTGATGCGCCTCAATGGCAGCTCAGCTGTATATCTCCCAGGAGACTGAGTTGGAATTTGAATAATAACAGGCCTTGCTAAGTTACTCTCGATGTTCAGCGCTCTGAACAGCCGCCGGCTCGATACATGCGCTATATAAGATTTCATCCATTCATTCATTACTTATCTATTCTTGATCACAGTCACAAAGTGACTTATCATTCACTATGTGTTACACATGACTGTAATGAATGAACTTCCTGTGGGCAGTCACTTACTTTTTTTTAAATGCCAAGTTTTGTGTCCTCAATGTGGCAGCTCATACAATATCACCGCGCTTAAAGTGCATGCATTTATATGTGAAAATCGTATGCTAAAATTACTTATGCTCGACTATAAAAAACTAATTGCAATATAGGCTAAAACACATATTGTATTTTCTTGGTTCAAATAGTTTCGTTGAAATTACGGTGTATTATGTTCGAATATATAGGTGCGTGTTTTGTGTTCGAATGTAAGTGCATGCACTTATTTTCGAAAACTAACTATCTTCAAATGTAAGAGCATACACGTTTATGCGTGGGGATCATAAATATTGTGCAATTGCAATATTAAGTTGTAGTACCATAATTTGTTATATCTATATCGATGTGATAAATCAGCATAATAATCAATAATCATGTTCAGATATAACTAGATGTAACTGTGCCAGGCTTCAAAGGGTATTTAGGCAAGAATATAGGTTTTTGTCATAAAAATGTACGCTTTTATAGCTTTATTTGAAATAAAAATGCAGGTTTTTACGTGTCTCTCAGATAGAAATTACATGTTTGTCGCTATGCGGAAATTGTATTTTCACATTGTTGACATAACCAATTTGTGATTTATCTCATCAGCTCTGATCCCTTACGACATGCAGTCTGAGCTGGTTCACTTAGTTTTTCTAACTGGTGTTTGTGGATAGAGCCAGCGCTGGTCCTCTTAGTTGATCTAACCTCTTTATGGATCTAACGTCTTTACGCATCCATAAAAACGGCTTCGCTTATTGGATCCAACCAGCGCTGGTCCCTTAGTAGATGCAGCTAGTGCTGGTCCTCTTATTGGACCAACCAGAGCTGGTCGTCTTAGTGGATCGAAATAGCGCTAGTCACCTTAGTGGATCCAGCTAGCGCTGATCCGCTTCGTGGATCCAGCTATAGTGTTGGTCCACTTAGTAGATCCAGCCAGCGCTGGCCCTCTTAGAACAACTGGTTCTCTTAGTAAATACCGCTAGTGGGTGCAGCAGTTTCTTTCATTAGACTGTAGATGATGGTTAATTTTTTTAATTTTTGGGCGAGTCCTTTTGGCGAGTCCTGTCACAAATTGGGACTGAAAAGGGTATTCCGTGTTCCGAATCACGGGTCGGGTCCGATACAGGGTTTCCACTGTGTATACACTAGGCCTATATGCATCCCGATATTATCGGGGATGCTTAATAATGACACATCCAGACAAATATACAAATCAAACATCACCACAACCTTCTATATTGCAGATGTGATATGCAGGCATGAATTACTCTGGAGCTTGTTTTCTAAATACCTTTTTAGCGCAAACCTGCATGTAAGAAATGCTCCCAACAAAAATACTTGAAGCAAAATCAAGATTTTCATACACGTTATTTTCAAAAAAATATTTGTTGCATTTTCAAATATAATTTTCAAGATATGTTGTTTGGTTTAAAAGCTTTAAAACCTGCTCTTGTCGGCTCGAAAACATTGAAAGAGTCCCCGGAATCTGTTTTTTTCAGGCACCATATTTGCATCCTGATTTTGTGCTATATAGTATTAGTAAGTTCTGTGTTGTAGGCCTACCAAGGTACCTAAAAATTCATGGTTCAACTATTTGGAATGGAACAATTGAATACACCCTAAAATTATTGAACAAAATACAAATAACTTACGTGACAGCAATACTAATATTTCTCATGGCATACGCATTTGTGACGCGCCACAGCAAAACCAGGCGCTTCTCGCACAGTGTTGATTTGCTTAAAACAGATTTGAAACTGCCAAATACTGAATAATTTTTTGTCTATGCTTTTTTCAAATTAAGTGTTTTGACGTTGAATAATATGTTTTTAACACATCATTGAAGTTATTTCCACCTTTTTTATCTGATTCGAAGGTTTTTAAGACGATTTTTGCCGGCAACCTTTGACATGACCGACAACGACTCTACCGGAAACAGTTCACTGGTCGTGCGGTCGATTGTTTACATTTTTTCCGCGCCATTTCTAGGACTACGTCCACGTTTTGGGTAATTTCACAAGAAAATGTGTTTGAAAGTTCACTCGCTGAACCTGAAAACAGAATATATCATCGTTGATGCACATTTCATGAAACTAATCCTGCCGATGAGAAAAATAACACAGTCACAGGTAAGCATTCGTTAGTCTACTCAAATATCGCCCGTGCCAAGCCAAAATTGAAAATCCAAATTGTCGGGGGATGACTCCGGCTCGGCAGTGAGTGACTCACTGACTGACAGTCACAGTGACACTTGACTCGCGGACACTGCCAGCCACTGCACTGGCTCACAGTCGAACACACTGACACAGTCTAGACTAAAGATTTAGTAAAGACTATAAAGGCCTAAACTTCTAAAGCTCGCACTTGCAGTTTTTCCGGTGTCACTGTCACGTCGGTGATTGAGTGTCAGTGACTGAGTGAGTGAGTGACACTCACTGATTGCTCACTGACTCAGACTCAGTCTGACAGTGACAGTCACATCAGTGGCACACTGTCCCTGCTTTCTCAGAGACGCTGAGTGTGAGTGAAAACAGAATTCAGATTCACATCAGCTATAGGCCTACTAATATAGTATAGGCTAGTGATTAGGCCCTAACCACGTCAAGTTTAAATGAATTTAGCTGTTTTCTCACTCAGAGTCTGTCAATTAGGCCTGAACTAGATAACATGATAACAATTTGTTCACTCATTTAGTGGCGTTGAACCTAGGCCTACACCTATCAGTTATTCAGTAGGCCTATCAACCAATGCGGGGGGGGGGGGGGGCAATGGCACTGACCATGTTTATGAGATTTTACATTTTAGGCCAATGCCTATGTTTCATACAATATTTATTCAAATGTTCAACTTCTAGTCATGAATGTGGCGACTAACGTTACTTTGAATATTGTGCGCTTTTTTCTAGTATATAAAAGGCCAGTTGGCCTACTGGACTATAGTTCATACCTCATCACAAACTTTGTGTTTTGATATTTAAAAAATATTCATTGACTAAAAATGTCTTTTTTACCCAAGTTATGCTGCGACTAGTATTAGCCTAGGCCTATAATTGCTGACATTTTTCTTAGGGTAGTCACTGCATCACTGAAAATAGTAGGCCCTAGGCCTACTGAATGAAAATTAGTTGAGAGTTGACTGAGACATCAGCGAAATACATTCACTCTTCCTTGCTCAATATGAACCCGAGTATCATAGGTATCTGGGCATAATTATTTATGTTAGCCTAGTCTAGACTAACGTTATAGACTGATCATTCATGTCATTGTCTGTCCAACAGTAGGCTACTCTCGATGGATTTTGTCCAAAAATGAAAATTTAAAGCTAAATTCCATTTTTGATTTTCAGTTTGAAAACATTTCTTTTATCATAACTTGAATATGGATTACTGTGCGCAAATTATAAACAAAATAAAATTATCTTGAAATTACTTTTTGCTATTTTTCATTTTTTGCTACTTATCATTTTCAGGTTGAAACAGCTTTGCAAGTTGATACAGCAACTTCAATTGAGTTGAGGCTGCATGCGGAAATTGTCACTGGAACTGCTCCTTAAATCTTGGCAACTCTTGCTTGACTCAATTTGACGATGAAGACTAGTTAGGTATTTATTGTTTTAAACCTTTTTTAACAGACATGTAATTCTCAAACTTTCACCTATTCATAAGATATATTTCTACTGACAGCAAGACACTACCGGTAATATGTAGGTCATTTCACATGAATATAATGTAATTTAAGTCACATGTAATGCTTCATTATTCCAATAGATACATTTTAGTAAAATTCTTATAGCACATTTATGATATGAACTTCATTTGAGCTAAGTACAGTATTTAAAATTCATATGATTTGTAAGGATATAGACTACTGTATAATATGTATGCCTATAATATAAGATATGAATAAACAGGTGGATAAAAATGATGGTTCAAAATGTCAAATGTCTTTTGTTTTCACATTTGGCAGGTACCAAAGAATAAAGTGGTTTTGTTCAGAAAAGATCAAATTCTCACTGCAAAATGGCATGATAGTAAATATGTGCAGCTGCCAGCAATCTGACATTCCAGACTAGAAAACAAAAAAGTCACTAAATATGTACAGTAAGCATGGTAAGGCTAGTATCATTAGCGCAGGCTTAATTTTAAACCTAACCATATTCCCATTTCATAGCCCACCACAAAAAATATCTGATTTTTGTCATACTCTTTTGTTAAATTGTCTGATATATCCTGCAAGTTGGAATCATGAAATAATCACTATATAAAAAACAAGCAATTCACATTTTTTTCTTTTCTTCATTTCTTATTTTTTTGTTATTCACTGTCCTTGCTTTGTTTAAAATAAACACTACAAACATTACCAGAATAATGGTCCTCATACATGTTATGCAGTTATATTGTTCCATAAATTTCTGTCATATCCCAGCAGACACAAGATGTTGAATCAATGTTGGTCCACTGTATACAACATCGGACCAGCGTTGAACCAACATTCTTTGTAACCTTAATTTATTTATTCAGTGAGATAAGTAAGTGAATTGTTCAGTCTCAACATTAGGTATGTACATTTTTCAAATTTGTATCCTCATCCTGTGTGATTATCAGTTGTATCTTAAAGTTACAGGCTAGTATTGGAGTATTCGTTTCAAATAGCTATATCAGCAGATTTACAAGTTATTAACTATCACTATTAACAACTGATTAGAATTTCCCAGCATTAAAAAAAATATATATATATTTTAATATCTGAAATTATTATGTTGGATGTAATAGCCTTTTCATTATTGTGTGTAATGTATGTTTCAGAAAATGATACCTGGAGTTGTAGATATTGTAGAAGAAAAGAATGGATGGTGACGATTTGGATGACCAGATCTACATGACTTCTATTTGTTGCAATGCACAGGAGTGTAAAATTGTGAACAGACTATAGTATAATTTTGTGGTCACTGGCATATGATATAACTTTTTTTACATCAAATCACAGAATAATCGGAGGCTGAATGAAGGAAGATCTTCTAAGTCTCAGTACACTTGTATCCTGAATAATTCATTGAAATGGATGAGGTCAATTTTGGATGGCTATATGACTATTTCTTAAAGTACACAACTGTGACATTGTGGGGAGAGGCTTGTCCATCCTCTTGGCTATGCTAGACTATAGTATAGTGTTGTGGTCACTGGTGTATAATAACTGAGGTATCATAATAAATGATACCTCAAATCACTGAATAACCATATGTTGAATAATTGTATTCCCTATTTGTGTACAAATGTATCTTGAATAATTCATTAGAAAAACACCAAAGTCTACTTAACATATTTTGGCAAAATTTGACCTTGACATGACCTTCATGTGGCCTTGGTGTGATCAACAATAAATATCTAAATTGACAAATATTATCCCATAAATGTAATGTTGTTTTGCTTTTTTTTTAAGTGTGTTGATTGGCATAGGACTATATTTTTATTCAAATTATGAGCAATTTTATCCGCTTGAAGTTGTAGATCGCGGTAGCCTGCCAGACACAAGTTGGTAAAAATAAAATTAGCGCTATCCTGGTTCAAATTTTTACCAGTATAATATAAGCATATCAGTGCACTTTTATGCTAACCAATGTTACTTTTCAGTTTTCTTGGATTTGACCTTGAAATTACCTTGAGATGACCTTGCCATGACCTTGGGGTAACACCCATGAAACCTAATTCCAACCCAGTTAATCATGTGTAAGCCTACTTGGGTTGGACTTCATAACATACATATATTAAATTAAAGTAAAGACCCTCAGTCTAAACCAGGCAATTATTGTGTTACTTCGTTCTTTTCTTCCATTTCAAACAGGGGGCACATCAGGGTGATTCAATGGGATATTACCCTCTAACCCCTTTATTACCCTTTTACCATCTTGGGGTATGCTTGATATACATCCATGTTAGCGTCCACGTGGGTTTCCTATTTCTTAGGCATCTCAAGTGTACAAAAGTGTAGCAAAAACAACTAAATTATGCTATTTCCCCCTCTTTTGTGTTGATTTGACCTGCTGTGACCTTGAGATGACCTTGCCATGGCCTTGAGGTAACACCCCTCAGAAGTACATACGAAACCCATGTCCCGATGTGTACTTTGGTTGGATTTCTTCACATTAAATTGAAGTATTGACCATTGGTCTAAGCACGGCCATCATTTTGTTATTTGGCCCATTTCAGACAGGGATGACATAAGCATTATTTGACGGGGTATGACCTCTTCAAGAGAAAAATACCCCTGTAACCTCTTGGGTATGCTTGGTATACATCCATGTTGTGGTCCGGCTGGGTTTTAGCCACCATGGGCATCTCAAGTGAACAAAATACGAGCAGAAACAACAAAAATATGCTTTATTCAACACTTTTGTATTGATTTGACTTTGCTGTGACCTTGCTGTGACCTTGAGATGACCTTGCTATGACCTTGGGGTAACAGCTTTATAAAGCCCAACCAACACCCTTTGGACCACGTGTGTACACAGTTTGGACTTCATCACATAAAATTGAAGTATTTACCATTGGTCTAAACATGGCAATCGTTTTGTTATTTGGTCAATTTCTGCTATTTCAGACAGGTGTGACATATGGGTGATTTGCTGGGGTATAACCTCTCCAAACCCTATATCACCCCTGTAACCTATTAGGTATGTTTGGTATAACTCATTGTTGGTGTCTAGTTGGGTTTCAACAATCATAGATATCTCAATTGAACTAAATTTGAACAAAAACAGCAAAAATAAGCTATTTTCACCCCTTTGTGTTGATTTGACCTTGATGTGACCTTGAGATGACCTTGCCATGACCTTGGGGTAACAGCTCTATGAAGCTCAACCCCAACCCATGTCATCATGCATATTTGGATTGGGCTTTATCAGATTTAATTAAAGTACCGACCATTAGTCCAAACATGACAATCATTGTGTTTTTTGGTCCACTTATGCCATTTCAGACAGGGGTTACATCAAGCTCCAACCCCTATATTTCCCCTTTAACCTCTTGTTTATGTTCAGTATAACTCCATGTTGGGGTCTAGGCGGGGTTCTACCATCACATACACTTCAAGTTAACAGAATTGGTAAAAAACAACTATATTTTGCTCTTTTTAGTTGATTTGACCTTGCTGTGACCTTGAGATGACCTTGAGATGACCTTGGTGTAACACCCCTCTTAAGCCCAACTCCAACCCATGTCACCATGTGTAATTGGGTTGGGTTCCATCCGATTTCATTTTTTATGTTCAATGAAACTGTTTTTCTTATATATAAATTTGACAAATTTGGTGATTTCTCGTACAAGTTTACAATTTATCTTATTTTTAACGGTTACCTTTAAAGACAGTTTTCTCAATAGTACTATGCCATAAAATTGGGTTGGACTTTTTTGTTTTGAGTAGCTGTATCTTTGGAAATACTCGTCCGATTTTCATACAATTTGTTTTAAAATGCACAGAACATAAAGCGCTATCAGATGGTGGATTTTTTTCAAAAAACTTTATTTTCGAGAAGAGCCTGGTTTTGGCATGCTGCGTCACATTTTATAAATATGTAAATACCGTATTTTTGTGCTGTTTTTCATAATTATTAATTTTAACTGCTATACATTTATCAACAGTTATCAGTTACGCCATTATGCCTGATTTAATATAAATGTTAGATATTCTACTAATATCCAACCGTAGGCAAACCAGCGAACCCCGGGGTAACAGGCACAGAGCATTTAACAACTACATCAAGTCCCTGTCTATCTCTATGATGCATATTAAATTATGCACATATTAAAGCACAACTGAAAAAAAACCAGGCGCCCTCCCCCCTTTTTTCACCAAAATACTTTAACAAGTCCCCTAAATTGGCTACAATTTACGAAAGAAATCTTGAGGGCAAGCCCCCACAAACCCCGCGCGCCCCACCCCCTTTCTCACATCCTGGATCCGCCACTGCTACACATGAGGTCAGATATCACTGACTTACATATATATTACTTTAAAAAGTTGAATTACTCTGGTGTTTGTTTTTAAATCACTTTTTAGCGCAATCCTGCATGCAAGAAATATTCCCAACAGAAAAACTTTGAAAAATAATAAACTTTGCCTGGAGTTATGAAGTGTTTTTTAGACATATTACCACATAGCTAATTGTTTTTGTAGCCATATATATGGTACAACAATGACAATGTTGATTGTAATTTAACAGCAATATAACTAGTTATATTTAATCTAAATTTTATAGAGCCATCACGCAAAATCCAAATTTTAAAAGTAGCAGATAGACCTCTTGACAATGTAGAAAAATTTATATTATCACTTTGTATTAAATCACACAGTCCACTTGTATCATCTAGATGTGCTTTCGGCATATGCTGGAACCTATTGTGTTAAAATTGGAGTCATTTAACAGAAGTGACATGGACGTTTTACACTGAACAATGAAAATATTACATTATTGATCTAAAAATTGTAGTAGTATGTCATACAAATCGGTATGTTCATTTGCTTTACCATTTAACAGCTTACTTGATAATAACTTTGTTATAAAATTATTAAAGACGATTAATAAGAGTAACACAGTTGACAGTTTTTGTAACAGAATGGATATATATATAATGTATGAAAATGAGGTAACTTCAAAATAAAGGTATTTTCTTATTGGATAATCTCCATATTTTAAATACCAATCTAGCATTAGCCTAATTTTTTTTAGTATATTCAGTAGGTTTTTAGATAAGACTTATATGACTATAATTGAAAGAGGTGACAGAAGTGACTACATGTATAAGTCTATTTAGTGTCACTTCTGTTACTTGATTTTCTAACAGAAGTGACGGTGAAAGAAGTGACAATTTTTGTCATTTTGGCCGTCGTTCTGCTACGAATTGTCATATTTTCGTTCACAGACTTACATCATGTTCTTGCTGCATTGTCACAAGTTCATATACATAATTTAAAAAACTCGCAGCGCTAAGGTTTTTGCTAATGCAAAGGGTAACAGAAGTGTTGGAACTTTGTTTCATTATATCCCTCCAAAAATATAGCTTTTTTTAAAATAAAGCTCAGCATCTCCGGGGGCCTCTGGGACTGCTTAGTCGGACAACTTGTTTTATTGGATTAAAAAAATCCTTTAAATCTGCTATTTTGTCACTGGTAACAGATGTGACACAAAGCTCTGGGAGAACACTTTACCTCATTTATTTCAAATTACTAGTACTAATAGAAAAACAGTTTTTGAAAAATTACCATCGATAAGGTATTTCCTCTGAAATAAACCATTGAGAGGGCAAAACACTTTTCCTGATCAATTTAGTTGGTAACAACATATTGACGCAAACACATGGGTTGGCATCAAAGATGAACAGCTTAGCAAAACCTGTGGTTTTGTATGATGGTAGACAGTGTACACTGAGATAAAAAAAATCATGGAATATGTGAGGGTAACTCTATTCAAATGAAAAAATTCACCTATAAAGACTGGCGTTGAAATCCTCACATTAAAGCATTACTCAAATGAGATGTTAATCTGTCCTTATAAAATAAAATAAAATCATTGATCAAACATTGACGCCTTAACTCGCCGAATATTATGACTGTCTGTAATCATTGTCTATGGCTATTACGGACTAATTAAAAGGGTATAGTTGTGACAACGCTTTTCAGGGTAAATTGGTGACTTTGACTTGGTCAATTGTATTAATACAGCAAGAACAATATACTTATTTGTATGTGCAGGGGATCAACCTGTTACACACATCAAATAAACTAATATGATTATGTGAACAAAACGCGTATGACTAAAATAACCGATGTGGACATAAATTACCATTTAACAGAGTATACTTATCTACGTTTTGGTCTCCTTCGGTTCAATTGACATAATCTATTGGCTGCGGTCGTGTCAAATTTGCGACCATTTTGGTCACAACTACACCACTGTACTTTGTCAGCCTTGTAAGATATCATAGCAAAAATATGATTTAAACAGATTTGAAGCATTGATGGTCGTGGAACACACCAATAAAAGCAAATATTTTAGTGATAAGTTAACACTCTCCCAATATGTAGGTCAGCACTCATACAAACTGATGCTGGCACTGTGATGGAAACTAATAATATTATTTTATACTCAAAAGCTGTATTTCACTATTTTTAAAGCTCTGAGACCGGTTTTATCGGAATCCTTGACCACGGAAATATTGGATTACATATATTAATTTATTTGATACGACCAATTCTAGAAGATCTAAATTATAGTAATGGCGGCACTTCTGAACGTCGGAATAAATGACGTTATGGAACGTTACATTATTGCTAAAACGCTTTTAATTATGACGTCATAATTTGATGAATGTAAAATGATGTAGAAACAAATTCATAATATTTAGTGTTTGCATCAATTAAAAATTAGGGAAGGTTGACACTGGTAAATTCAAACTCTCCTATATAAACTATAGTATGATAAATGCATAAAGTCAAAAGGAATATATCGGTATCCATGGTAACGGAGATAATTTGGCAAACTATCAAAAACGTTGATTATTGAACACTAGTAACTCAACTAGTTATCAACAACGCATTATTATTACTTTTATACTAAATAAAAGTGAACATATTGCACTTGGCTTTCACTCTTTAGAACAACATCTCTAAAGTCTGACTTTCTTGGCCTATTTTGCTGCATATTTACGAAAATGGGTTGTCATGGAAACCTAAATATAAATAAATAGACTTTTACAAGAAATTTGAAATTGACGACAAGCATTTTCATATACCCGAATAATATGCATGCTATCAATATCTGGGGTCATCACGAGTATAGCAGAGGGTGGCAGAGAAAACCCTAAATATGCGAGCTACACAAAATGGCCCCCTGACTATAGAGACATAACAGTGGTGAAGTCACTAGCGCAATTTGTCTAGGGTTGTTTTAAACAAATTAAGGGTTCAAAATACTGAGTATAATAAATCACAAGTCATCTGTCGCTATATTATCGATATTATAATGCCTTCATGATCTGACTTGGATATTACCGCATATCAGGACGGCTGTTGCTCTCGGATTTTATTATTTGGCTTTTTAGGGCCGGTTAGGGGAGTTTCCGTCGGCTTTGTTATCCGACGAGGTGGGGCCTTAAGGGAGATTTCAGAGTTGCTAAGTCAACTGATTTTATCTATGAGGTCGGGAATGTTTTTCTAAGATTGTAACTTCGAGTATGTGGCACTAACTAGGTCGTGATTGAAATGGTTTGAATTAAACAACATAGTGTATTAAAATAAGTTGTAATGTTTTCGTGTGAGGGCCATGTCCTGCGTGAATGGCACAAATAACTATTACCCGTCATTATTACTGTTATTACGTTGTTAAGTTTGCACCACAAGGGAATATCAGGGAATCTCTGAGCTCATAGCGACTGTGCTTGCATTGTCACATGGCTCAGAGCTACCTGTTTCGCGGATTGCCACATTGATTTTATTTGCATGATATAATATTTGATTTTTAAAATATCATGTAATTTTTAACATTGTCTTAATACATGCTCCAATTACTGTAGCATAATTATACACTTGTATATAATTTAGTTTTCTACGCTTTCCAGAGTGTCTTTTTTGCTACTATATATAATGTCATACATAGTAGCTATTTTATCTCTGGTTTTAGTGCGGGAAACAAAATGATAGACCCTATGGTATCTTGGCAATGCCATTCAATTTTGTTCAAAGTAGCAGTCATTCATATTATCGTAATATCCAGTGTTTTTTTATGGCAATGCCAATTAACATGATTTTAGTTATGTATGTCATACTATGTATATTGTCACATGATCTTAACAAATTAACAATGTTGTATATAGATGTACATATCTCTCTTATTTCTATGACAAATAAGTCTGGATTGACTTTCTTTCTGTCAACAAAATAGCTGTCTGTCTGTCTGTCTGTCTGTCTGGTATGCATATATTGTCAATGGGTATAAAACCGACCCAGCTGTCGAAATGACAATGTAATTCTTTCTTTGGCTTCTGTGACTTTAAAAATAGTTCAAGTTCACTCATCTTCGTAGAAATAATTGGAACAGTAAAAAATGATAGGTCAAATACTAAACAATAAAATATAGATCTAGCTACTGGTGTTGTTTTTGTGCTTTTTCGCGATAATTTGTTCTGAATTAATGTTTAAAGACCAGGGTTTTGGCTTGGCATACAGTTTTATTGGAATCAGCGGATACAAATTATGTGAGCACTGGTAAATGGTCATGTTATCTAAAATCTATACAAAAAATGCACTACGTTTTTTTTAAGTTGGTCTAGACTGGCCAATTGTCGCTACGTCGCCCACCAGAGCGACAGGCAAGGTCAAAATGCACCAAAGGGTTATATTGCGCGACAAGAAATGACTCCAGAAATTGCCAACATTCATGTAGGCAGGCTACATAATGAAATGGTATGAATGCAAAGTGATCCAAGTCCTCATAGTTTGCACACAGTTTTTGTTTGGGGCCCATATTAATTGGCGTAGAGCGCCAATCAATGCAACTTTTGGCTAGCCCTGCAGTCGAGTGGCGCGCACACCGCTCTGGTTTACACGCGTCCATCTCTTTGGTAGACATCAACTCAGGTATGGTTTTCAGTTAAGTTGAAATGGGCCTGTAAAATATTGGAAAAATAAACCCCATCATCCAAACAGCCATTCGCTTGACGAAATCTGTCGTACCAAAGATGGCTCAATGCTGGGTCGTCATCTTCAGCGTTCAAACATCACTTATACAGTGGTGAGCTATCGTGTTGTCTGCCAGAGATATCTTTGTCGAAGGATGATGGAGATATGCTGGCGAGGCCATTAACTGTAGTCAAAGCGACGACGATGACAAAAACTAGCGGCATCGCGATAATTACAAGTATTGATAATCCTTTCTGAGGCAGGTATAATGTTTCTCCCAGATATCCCAGTAACCGCGGTACATTGAACCAATGTTGGCCTAATGTTGGGCCATCGAAACAGATGATTATCCAACACTAAAGTAGCATTGGGTAAACGTCTCGTTTTTTCTGGCTGAGGGGTGTGTTGTATGTCTACCAGCATGGACAATGCTTACAAAATGTATGTAATATGATATTATACTTGATGTAATCCTACCCTATAACAACTTTTATGGAGCTTATTTATTGGCTGTGTATTGGCTATTGTATTGTATTAATCGCTTTGTGGTTGATTAGTCGCAAATATATATTTTTAATTTAGTGAATAACATCACAATCAGGATGTGCTGAGTATTTCTTTTATATAATTTATTTTCCTTTTATATAGTTTTTGGCCCAAGTCTCGTATTCTACCCCCTAATTTAAATAACAGCTTGGACTTGGACCTAGTTTGTTATTCACATTGATGTGCGAATTGCGGCAACAATTCACATCTCGAGGGGGGTAAGACGAGAAGAAATAAACCTTGGTGTTATTAGTGATTTGTTATCATAGTACAAATTATTATATACATGTAGCCTATAGTACTAAAAGTATAAAAAGCACTCTCCAGAGACAGATTATTATGAGCATAAATATATGTAGGAGGGTAAACTATGAACGTATGAGAGTATGGAATAAAGGCTGCAAATTACAGATCAACACCCAAGGTAAAACAAGGATTCATTCTATTCGGTCCAACATACCAATACAGTTTCTGTTACATTATTCACTTAAATTAAACTAGAATACTATGTCCTCTCGAACAAATGATTCGCAAATTGACAACAAAGTGGTAACAACTCGGTGGAGACAAATATGACTTGCAATAATGTTTAATCACGTTCATTGCTTTGTGAGATCTTACCATAGTCAAAGCTTGCACTCTGCCATACAAAGCCAAAATTCATTACCGGTAACTGTTTACTTTTCAAGTAAGCAGTTACTGCCTTTTGACTTTGAAGAGCAGTGCTATGCCATCAATTCGTATATAAATGACATGATTCAATGACAATGATTTAAAATAAAAATAACTCTCTCATTGGCTTGAACGAAATACGTACGCTCAGATATTGTTTGTAGTTGATCTTGTAGGGTGAATGTCTAAGCGACTGTATAGCAAACAGGGTGCTCGTTTAACCGAAAAAAACGTTAGGGGGGGGGGCACTATTCAATTAACACGGACCGGGGTATTTTTGAAATAAATAATTCAAGGACATGTTGTAAAAACATTTTTAATGACCCTAACAATTTTTTTACCAATCATTTAAATGACCCTTAAATTTGTGAAACTTCGCTTCGCTCGGCTCCTTAACGTTCAGATCAATACTAAACCTAGTGCAGAATCCAACTTTATAGACAGAAAAAAAAATTCTAAGAAAGGTAAATAAATAATTTGCTTGAGGCAGAGTGTGAAAAATATAAAGTTCTGCAGATAGGAAGTGAAATAAATAATTTGCCCGATTCAAAAACTCCAGCCCCTACCCTAGTAATTGAATGGTGGCCCTTAATTTTTTTTAATAAAGTAGCCCACACAATTATATTACACTGATGGGGTAACCTAGCAACCACAAAACATTTGTATAACATTTGTACAACTTTGTCCAACGTCGAAGAATGAAACAACGACATTGAATGAAACAACGGCATTGCAACTTTGTTATTTTTCTCGAAATAATTGGCATGCATAAAGATGAAATTGTAATACTAAATAAAAGAAGTAAAACATGAAAAAGTAAATTAATGAAAAATCAAAGCAATCATTTCGTGGTGGAAAATTACAGCTGGCGTCCCTATATTTGCACAGCATAATTGTGTCAGTCTTGACTTGTCTACGTTCTCATATTTCATTTGGAGAGGGATAAGTGGCATAAACGATGGCAAGAGCACGCGTGCTTTTATTGCCATGTGTAGAGAAGAGTGAGAAATTAATTACATGCATGATTTTCATTTCTTCTGTCATGTCACGTTTATAATCAATGATAAAGTAGAGTTAACCCTTTGCAGGCTAATCACGACAATATCATTTTTAATCCGTTTTATTAGCCGATTAAACCATTGTTATTGGGAATGAAATTACTGTTTAAACATCAAAATTTGTAAATGTTTGGTCTCAAATTAAGCAAATATGAGTAATTTTCAACCACTTGAGGTTGTGGATCAAGGTAGCGAGACACAACATCAAGTGGTCTCAAATTTAAATAGATTACCTTAGCAGGATAAGGATTAACGCTACCACCTGACACGCCAGACCTCTGGGCTCGTTTTCGGTCTCGGTATTCAGTTTCGTTCCCGTCCACTCGCAAAGATTCCATGACGTGCTCAGCCCCAGACCGATATGGTTCAAATATGAAATCATGTGGCTGAATGATAATATCTTCTGATTTGTATTCATCTGTTTCATTCATTCATTCATTCATTCATTCATTCATTCATTCATTCAATCATTCATTCATTCATTCATTCATTCATTCATTCATTCATTTATTCATTCATTCATTCATTCATATCTGAGTATCTCTGGGTATCTCAACTCTTTACAATTAAAAACATATCGTTCCCGAAATGTGCTATTTGAAAAATTGACAAACGTGTGGCACCCTGGTTGCCATGAACAATATTACTGGCATATAGGCGAACACTATACCTAAATAGAATTGCTCAATGTTAGTTTTTATCGTGGAATATAGTTTTCAAGAAATAAATTTAAGAAACATCCTTTGATTGCTATATAACTTGGCCTATTCATACGAACTAAAGGTAAGGTTAGCATTCACATGTATTCATTCATTGTTTCATTGTTTTTCTTGCCTACCGTCGCTGCACAATGTGTTTTGACTGATTAGAACAAAGGAGAGCTGTGCCTATATGTGCTTCAGCGCCTTTCAGAACACTCCACCAGTCTTTGTCCACCCAAATGAAGATGGATTAGCATCTTTGGCATTGTAACATTCCGATTACCAAGAGAAGCTATTAAAACACAAGTAGCCCACTTGCATTACCACCTTTTGGGGGGTTTTTCATGCTGTAAATTATGTATTATATTGTCAACTATTCATATATGTATAAGAAACAATTGTGTTAATTAGAACAGTAAAACTATTCCATGAATATCTAGCCGAGAACATCTCCTGGTAAATGGCAAAGAGCTACAGCGCTCGGGACAAAGTTGTCCAGGACGACAGACAGTTGATGGATCGCTCACCAGAGGGGGTCCGTCCACATAAGAAACGGGAAAACTGGCCCACTTCTGATTCACTCTTGGGGCAATGTTATAAGAATTAGTTCAAATTTGGTTCATTGTGGGTTCGGTGTCATAGCTGTGTTTCCCCAAAAGAAACTAAACTAAGAAAGCTGATTTTGCAATCGGCCTGTGCCGCGCTGGGTTATTCAGTATCTGATATCTGACGATGCCTTTCGTAAATTTGTTAACGCCTGCGCAATAAAGGCAGATAAACTCCCATGGGCGCATTCATACTGATAAATTGGTGCATAGATTATACTTGCACGATTCGCCTACTGTCCACTACGTTGTTCCATTGGGTAAGCGGTATATTGTTTGAAATAATATTGTACTATACTAAAACAGGACATGTATACATATGTGTATGTATGTCATGGTTATGCACACCAACATTGATGGATCAACTTCTACTGGAGCCAGCCTTGTGGGATTCGTCCATACTATAGAAATTCAAAATGTCCCAGTGTTTTTAGCTATAATGCGGCATGCTACCACATTCGGACGTAGGTGGGCCTATGATTAATTTTGTACAATCATATTTTGCACAAGCATGTGCCATGACCTAGAGGATGGCCAATGAGCATTTAAATTGTAAGACAACTACTAAAAGATGGTTACGTAAGACACACGCCTCTAGAGGAGCGAACATATTATGAGCGACATGTTATCTGGTATATCCCATGATATCATGTTAAACTACGCTGATATTAATACGAATTTGAATAAATCCAGTTAGTATTCAGGTTAACCGGGTCATGGGTGTTAAAGAATATCCATGTGGCCGAGACAGGGATCGTTACTGCTCCTGCATCCGATAATCTGGATCCGGGCGTCCTTGTAGCAGACATTACGTGACTATCTGACGTGGCCTGATTGATCACGGATCACCTCAACGGACAAGGCGCGTTCACTCAGCGCTGGTTTAATGTTGGGCCACCGTCTGCTGACGGTGGCCCAACATTAAACCAGAGCTGGGTGACGTTCTGGTGTTTGCGGCCTAGACTTCTTGGCTTCTCATTGTACACCGTTGTAATCTGTCTGAAAGGTGGTGAACTATGCTCAGAGAAAACGCCACATACTCATCAATTACACTGTGCCATCAAATAATGGCTCAGTGCTTTCCAGCATATCATATTTTTCAATGCACTTGTTATAAATTAGGTCTATATACCATAGCAATGGCCATGCTATTTCAAAAGAAAATTGTATACATAAAAAAAAACATTTTTTGGGCAATTAGCTTATAACACTAATAAACTCTGTATTGCTATATTTGCGTTGTGTTCAAATGAGATCGGTGTGGTTGACAGGTTCCGCGCTTAATCTCAGGCTACCAGGACACGGGTTTGAATCCAGTATCTGAGAGACGCTATGCTTTATCGCGGGTTCATCTGGCTAGCTGTCCACTAATGTGGCCCATTCGTACACCTGTCAATGTCGTAGAAGTTTACCTCTGACCAAAAACGTGACAGGACAAGCTAATCCCAGCTAACGCGCCATCTTTAGCTAATAATGTACATTTAAATTAATGTATAAGTAGGATGTTCAGTCAATCGATTTCAACATGACTGATTACATGTGATATGATCTTTAATATGTCAACCTAATAATAAGAATAAGCTACACCGGTATTAAATTATAAAAGAAAGAGTATGTGGAAAAAATAGAGACATTGCACACCACAAGAGACCATTGCGAAAGATTTCACTTTGGGGTGCCTCTCCTGCAATAGAAGTCTAAGACTATGTTCTAAATTGTTTCACTTTACCTGTTTTCCGGGCCAATTGGGCCAGTACTAGAGTATATTTACTGCCAGTACTGAATGGATTAAAATACCAATTCAAAAAAAATAATTAAGTATTTATTTAATTTGTTAAAGGCGTCTTTAAATTCATTTTCTTTGACAAAATCAAGTCGCAGTGAGAGTGCCAGTATGGGCGAGCTTAGGCTGGTGTGACAGGGGGATACGCAAACCACTGATAAAATCACAGCATTGAGTAAACACAAGTCATCGAATCAATGCTGGCATAGTGTTGACCCACCGTGCACGAAACAACAAAAGACATTGGACCAACGTTCCCTGTTAGCTGGAATACTGTTTCCCAGAAACTCGACACAAATCCATGGTGCCAAGCAGCATCCCAGTAATAAAAGCAATCCACGCGAAAACGCCGAATCAATCCCAATAAATACAAAGTCTATTGGGCCAGCGCTGTTCCAATGCTGGGTAGATGTTTTGCAGTTACTGGAGAAGCTATAGTAATGATTCATCTAATATATCTGAGAAATATACACAATACATACTCGGCATCCCTTTGTATCCATGTATCCCTCTCTGGTATTAGGCCTAAACACAAACGTTTAGCTTTTCAAAAGGGGCAGGAATATAACTGAAAAAACCATGCTTATCTGTTCGTGGGACAGAGAATAAGGCCAAATTATATAATTCAAATGGGTCAACTTATTGATTAATTTGAGACCAAATACTTACTTTTTTACCGATTAATCACACATTTCACTCCCAAGAACTGCTATAAGTAAAAACGAGTAATAACGATGAGGCCTCGATTGACGCTTCAAATGTTAACCCTTTGCCTGCTAATTGCGACAGTAGTCGTTTTTAATCCGTTTTTTTAGCGAATTAAATCACTGTTATTGGGAATGAAATGACTGTTTAATATGTTCAATAGTTTTTAATATTTGGTCTCAAAATAAACCAATATTAGTATGTTTTGACCGCGATCCACAACTTCAAGTGGTTGGGAATCTAAATAAATTAGCTAGATTAGCAGGATAAGGATTAATGGATTTAACCCTTAAAGCGCTAAATTAATTTGTGAAAAAACATGGCAACCAAAGGAGTTTTTTCACCTTGAAATCACCATAAATGTCTTAGTTAGCTCTTCCCGATTCATTTGAATACTTATGTTATGGGTCTACGACCAGGAGAAATATTTATAATCTTACAATGCGGGGATCGACTTTAGCCGTCAGAATCTGACGTCTACAGACGTCAGATTCTGACGACTAAAGTTGATCTCCGCGCTGTAAGGGTTAATAACATGGGGTAGACGTACCATCGTATTACATCGTTCTCCTCACACTTCGTTCAGTATTTTGTCCAGCAATTCTACGTTATCGAGTAAAAAAATTCAGCCGAACATGACACTTTTTGCAATTGCGCTCACGCGAATGACCTTTATCATCATTACTTTTTTCTCCGCAATTTTATGACCGTATTTGGCTTCCACGCGTCGACAAACAGCCAGTGTGAAGCCTTTAATCCGCGTCAGGTGATTGCGTGTTTGTTATGTGCTGGTTTGCGCATTATTTGTTCTGCGTCTTTTAACCCTTGAAGCGCTAAAAAACGAATAATTAAACCGTATTTTATCAGCAGGTTAAATCACTTTTTTGAAATGTGTGTTTAAACATCAATATTTGCACATGTTTGGTCTCAAATTAAAAAAAATATGAGTGATTTTCACCCACTTGAAGTTGTGGCTCGCGGTAGCGAGACACAACTTCAAGTTGGTGAATTTTTAATGGAGCGCTTTAAGAGTCAAATCAGCTGATAATTTACAATAAAAATAAGTCGTTTAAGGCTTAAAATATTACCAGTCACTGCTTTTTCACCTGAAAATAAATATGTTTAGATTTTCAATCCAGCAAAATGGATTGTGCATCAGCAGTTATTATAATGTTTACCGAGATACCTTTTCACAAAGGCCCAACACACACGGACAATGTGGTGACCTTGATAAGCAAAAAGCTTCTGTCGCCAACAGTTTTTGTCATAATCATAACAAGTTTAATGTATTTTATGTGAATTACAATGTATGGTGGTCTATGCGCTGGTCTAATGCTGGCCCATCATTCCCATTAAAACTGGGTGTGATTTTAAATCAATAAATCTCTTTTCTAATGTAAAAAATGTCGTTGTTTTTATTTTTCCAAATCATGAGAATAGTAGATGATCAATTACTTTGCTTGTCACTTTTAGTGGTTTCCGCGTCAAGAGGTGCTTCTGCGATAGGTTGCAAAATCAATCACTGCCTCAGAGGACATGGTACCCCGCTATGACGTCATTCGTCATTTTAGCCTCTTTTCTAGCAGAAGAGAGCACTGTCAAAACGTCTCATCCAGGATATGTTTTGCAGAAAGTTTGGTTCACTGCTCGAGTTGTTGGCCCTGTGTTGGTGAATCGTTCCATTATCACATTTTGTTAGATCGGACAACTTAGTTTATCGTGGCCCTGTGCAAAACAGGGTCGATCGCCTCCATTTTGTTTATTCCGAGATGGGATGAGATAAAATCGACCAGCCTTCTAGCATTTACATTACGCTGCCACAGTGGTCTAGGAGGGTATTGGTTTTTATTTCACGAAAAAAACAATTATTCATATTTTATTAAGTGAATATTTATTCAGACATTTCCCACACATTCGTATAATTTCCCAGTAGACCTATAAATTGTTACCTAAGGAATGTTTAACCGTCGAGTTTTCAGTCTACTATAATTGAAATTTTCACTAACGTGAAGCTGTGTAACGCCACCGCGTCCCAAAACTTTTAAGTTGGTGAAAATTAGTTAGATCCATCAAAAAAAATGTCAGGAAACCAACTACTCTCCTTATTGGCGGTTAATTGGTTAAAAATTAAGATGGGAAACAATTTTAATAATATGTGTACCTATCTAGTTGTGTCGCCCAGTGTGTAGTGAGGGTTGGACGACTGGACAATATTCCAGTAAACTCAGAACATTTGCATAACATTTGTACAATGTTGGGCCAACGTCGCAGACGTTGGGCCGACGTTGTTCAAATGCTATACACATTTTGTGTTTGTTGGGATTTCGCTTTTTAATCAGTCGTTTTAAAAGATAATGTGTCATTCTAAGAAAACATTTAGAGGTTTTAAGTTATTCCACAAAGTTATTTGTATTTAGGATTCTGTTGTCATAATAATCTTATGGAGCACTAACACAATCCGCCATGAATGACGTTAATTTACGTATCTCAGCGGCGCTCACCCTATCTCAAAGTCACCATGCTGAACGTTCACCTGTCACATTTGATTCATTTTAGCAAACACAGGACGAACAGGTGTTAGTTTAATGTTGGGCCAGCGTCGCAGAAAGCAGTCCATTATTATCCCTTTTAAGCCTGAATTGACCATTGTCATCTTTACGAAGCCGCGAACTGCTGCGCAATTAATTCTCGAATTGTAGTGGATGAAGATGACTTGAAATGTGTAAAAAAAATTAAAGAACATTGCCATTTATTGGTAAAACAGTTTCGTGGAAATTTTCGTTCTAAAACCCCTTAGTTGTAGGAACATTAAGTCAGTTTTAGGGATGTAAAATGATGCTTAGATGCATCGTGAGGCCCGCGAGAATCGGCCAACGTCTCGTGTTTTCTGCGATATCAGCAAACACAAACCACTGGATTGATGCTAGCTCACCCTCTGTCACGGTATAGCCCACCAACAAACAAGCATACGTTTTGGGTCTGGGTTCACTGGAACGTATTATCGTACAAGTTACGATATATCGCAGGCTTCTGATTGGTCGAGATGGCCATCTCGACCAATCAGAAGCCTACGATATATCGTAACTTGTACGAGAATACAAGCCCTGCAATCAAACACGGGGCGAGACCCTCGACGTGTACGTAGTGGTTTTCATTCATTCATTCATTCATTCATTCATTCATTCATTCATTCATTCATTCATTCATTCATTCATTCATTCATTTATCCATTCATTCATTCATTCATTCATTCATTCATTCATTCATTCATTCATTTATTCATTCATTCATTCATTCAATTATTCATTCATTCATTTATTTATTCATTCATTCATTCATTCATTCATTCATTAATTCATTTCATTCATTCATTTCATTCATTCATTCATTCATTCATTCATTTATTCATTCATTCATTCATTCATTCATTCATTCATTCATTCATTCATAATAACGTTATACGTTTTTGATTCATTATAAAAATAATCAACAATAATGTTTGCCGTGCAATCATATAGATTATGCGCGCCAATCACTGCCATCAGTCACATTTTTTATTATGTTCAGCAAACGGTTGTACAATGTTTAATCAAACGTTTCATATTCTTTATCAGTGTTTAATGGATAATAAGAAAAATAAGAAAATAAACTGATTAAACGACATCAAATGTAAACCATTTTTGTAATATGTACACGCATTGTTAACATTTGATTTGATGACAAAGCATGTTGAGAATCCTTCGTTGAATCGTCGGCAGTTGGTTTTCGATGTGTTAATAAATCGTAATATTAAAAAATAAAGATGGTACATCAGCCTGATAAAACACTACTAGAGGTGAAGGTTGATTCCAAGCTTATCAGCGTCAATGACTCTTGTAGGCCCTATCACTTCTGAGTTATACTCTGGTTCAGGCAGGCATGTAATTGTCTCTAGTCGAGATTTGTTCCCAGCAAACACGAAACTTTCACCCATGGTCGGTTCAATGTTGGCCCACCGTCTGCGACGCTGGCTGGCTGACTTCCCAGCAAACATTTAACCAATGTTGGTTTAAAGTTGGGCCAACGTAACAATAAACCAACCTTGTTTAAGTGTTTAGTGTTTTCTGCTTTAGGTCCAATCACGCAGATAAATTGCTATTACGGCAGCATCAACACCGAACAGGAGGCGATAATACAAGTGGACAAGTGATAATTACACTGGCCCAGTGTTGTCGTACAAGTCACGATATATCGTAGGCTTCTGATCGGTCGAGATGGCCATCTCGACAAATCAGAAGCCTACGATATATCGTATCATGTACGAGAATACGGGCGCTGGCGGGTCAGCTGATCTCTGATAAATTGCTCACATTATAAAATGTCACAAAAGCTCAGCGTCGGCGGAAGGTTAGACATATTAGGCGACATAATCATCTTCGAACGATTAACCCTTGAGGCGCTAACATATTTTTGTATAAACCATGGAGGGTATTGTCAATTTGTAATAATCATAAATGTCCTAGTTCGATCTTTCCGCCTTATTTGAATACTTATGGCATGGGTCTACGGCCATTACAAATATTTTAATTTTTACAGCGCGGGGATCGACTTTAGACGTCAGAATCTGAGGTCTACAAACGTCAGATTCTGACCTCCAAAGTCGATCCCCGCGCTGTAAGGTTTTATATAAAGGAACTCCATAAATAATCCAGGATCTGATGGAAGTAAATGTGCAATAAGGCTCACCTCCTGAGGGTGGTGAGATGAATCAGATGACACTGCCCTCCACACACAGGATTTGAAATCCGAGCCCTGGCGGTATGAGGCCAAGCAGGCTACTACATGTACTTTGTGACAGAGGCTCCCCGCGATGCCGAATCTTCACGAGCGAACGGGGAAATATTTTCTCTTTGAAACCTGCATGCCAGAGCGGGGGACTTTCCAGGCAGGAACTGAGTGTGCAGGTCGTGTTGCATTGCATTGTGAAAATACAATATTACAAACATTCTAAAACGTTACTGATGGCCAACAATGATATCCTTACAAATAGAAAAAGATTTACTTTATCTTACATAAATTTTTGATGATTATTATGCGTAAATTCAGGCAACAGATCAATGTCAAATATATTCATCATCTGGGCTCCTACCTCTATTTTATTCATCAGCCCAACATATTAAGTGTGACATTGTCAATAGCTATTATATAATGCAAAATACGATACATAAAAAAAAACACAGACATCAATTACTAATTTGATTTTGCATTTGTGATAACATCTTTGTTCTCCATTCAACTTTACAATTTTTTTTTACTATGGTGAATGGATTGTATTGAATATCATCGACAATACTGGTACCTCTGGAGATGGATGTGTTTTGGGGAATAATACACAAGAAAACACGATTTTTAGGGTTAATGTTGGTCTACTGTCTAAGACGCTTGCCCGACATTAACCCAACATTGGGTGAACGTCTCGTTTATTTACAGCCAAATTGTTCTCATCTCCCGTCATCATCCACTTAGATATTCAGCAACCACCTCATTTACACAACACTAGACATGGATAGATTATTTCACATCGTTTTTTCTCATTTATTCAATCTATGCAGGCCTAAGTTGATCTTTTCAATCTCCAATTACAGCGGCCTGGTGTCACTTGTTTCTCTCCATGTGCGAGCGACGTTTGATTCTAACCCCTACAAAGCTGAGTTATTTTGCATAAACATTTGAGACCAAAGGTTTTTTCAATTTGAAATCATCATGTCTTAGTTATCTATTTCTGATTCATTTGAATACATATGTTATGGGGCTACGACCGTTAGAAATATTTTAATTCTTTCAGTGCGAGGGCCGTCTCTGTACGTGTAGGGACCGTTTTTTTACGTCAGAATGTGACGTCAACAGAAGTCAGATTCTGACGTAAAAAACGGTCCCCACACTGGAAGGGTTAATGTTTGACTTTCAATGTCACCATCGCCACACCATTTGTTCACTATTCACACAGAGTGATAAAGTCATCTTGTTAATTAAATGTCCAAACTGTTTTGCCAAGGCTGAGAGGATTTTAATGGAGCCATTGACAAATCGGTTCCCGTAATTTGTTTACACACGCTTAGACTCTAATCAACGTTGGTCAGTCAATGTTGGTAATGGAATGTAATGCAATGGGCTACTACGTCAAATGGAAACGTTCTTCTCATTACTAGATAGTAATTATAAAACAATACTACAACAAAATGGTAGCTGTTTTTCGATTGTTATGGTCTATATTATATTACAAGAATGCTAAAACATATGTAAAAAAAACAATAATTGGAATATTCAAAATGTAGTTTAGGTGCTATTGACAAAGAAATGCAAAATTACGTGCCACGATTATTTAGATGATGTTATAACTAGAAAGTAAATAGTTTAATATGGGAGAGTGGTCCAAAACAGATAATCATGGAACGTACTATACATGACAGAAGTAGGCTACAGTGTGTCTTGGGTATCAAAATATATCCCATATAGCCAGATATCTCATAAACATTTTGATGCATTAGCTGAGAGCTGTCTGGTTAATTCTATCTGCGAGGCTGGTCCCGCATAAAAGCAACATTGGTTTAACATGTCGTGTTTCTGGAAGGGCAGTATCAATGTATTCAAGTCATGTTCTATGTTTAACAGGGCATAATTCCACGTAATGATTTTTTTCTGTGAGTTGATTGTAGATGATTGCCAATGTATTTTGTTGATGACAGTTTGGAGAGAGCAAGATTCTGATGATATTGATCGAGACATATTTGTATAGTTTTCAGAAAGCAATACTTTTTATTGATAATTTTATGTGTTTTCTATTTTCGCAGACATATGATCTCACTAATTGCCAGCTTTCCACACACATGTGAAAGTGGAATCTAGAATCAAAATAAATTATGAAAATGTATGTCCCACTGGTTGTAGTAAATGTTCACAAATCTGTAAAAATAAAGCACACAGTTGCAATCGTCCTAGTTTTAAAATGGCTCTGTACATAATAATATGCCAGTTTATCTCAGTTGTTTTTCTCAATGAGACCGATAATTTTAACGATTGTTCTTTGTATGAAGATCCCTACAAAAACAATATGATGACTCGGTCGGACTTTCTGGGTTTCTGGGTGACCTCAACACGTCTTGTGTTTGTTGAGGTGCATGGTCGTACAAGATGTGGTTCTGAATGCATCATAATGTAGTTTATTACTGGATCACACACAAAGCAGGTGATGTGTATGTTTCTGATCTCTCAGCCATATCCATGTACATGCTGCAGGAAGCACAAGGAACGGAATGTGGAGTTTGTATTTTATCCACACGACGTCGTCATTTGTCCTCCTAATCAATTATTCATCAAGGTAATGCAGCCGGGGCTCAAAACTGATGCCTGCAACACCAACAGGAGACGGCAGGAAATCTGTGAAAAATAAGCCTTCCACACGCAGTCAGCTCCCTTCCTGTTTCAGCCTTATGCAGCCTGTCATTCATTGAAATAAAGTCAGAGCACTGTTTTGCAAAGCCAAAAGGCAGCAAAGTAAGCAGTTACTGCCTTTTGGCTTTGCACGACAGAACTGTTACAGTGCCCATAGGGCATGGAAATTTAGATGGAAGTGCCAGTCATCAATTTGCAACTTTACCGGTCTGTCACACTTGGTCCATAATATATAGGCGTATTCCCATACCTGTGACTTACACTCAACTTGATATAGATCGATACACATACTAAACATTTTCGGCAAGGGTTTGGATACAAATGTTCTACTCGCTCAGGTATTTAGAATTACGAATCCTGTATCTGGAGGTCTGTGTCATTTGATTCATTTAACCGTCCTCAATAGGTTCTGATGGCCCAATTTAGCCTGTATGTGTAAAACAACAGAAAAAGTGGTCCGTCCATTTATTCACTCTAAAAGGTTAGTGCATAATATAAAGCTAATTCATCATTGCGTCACCATCATAAAACTAAATATCCTATAAATAATTGTGCCCCATCCATTATTTTGTAAAGGCGGCCGGCCACATTCTAATATTTTGACTTTACATGGCATTTCATGTTACAAGCTGACATCCACCACCAATCACTGCACAATAAGACCACTTGCATCACCAGGGTGGATGTCAGTCTCACTTTTCACTTTTAAGGCCATTTTTTCAAGATGGCGTCCAAAATGGCCGCCGGCTTATAGTAATACTTTGGAAATAGTTGAATTTCGTTAATTTTAGCTCAATCTTCTTTTGTAATACAGCATTTCAACCAGTTTAGTGAGCAGTGAATTCATTTAGACCCCTCCGATGCAATTTAGGGCAATATTTAACCTTTTTAGCGCAAGAGGGTTTTTAGCAAACAAATCGTTAATGTAAATATGAACAGAATTATTATACATAGGGGCCTAGTAACTAATTCAATATCAATGGTGATTAATTATCATCAATACAATACTGATGGAAATGGAACGCTTATTGACCAATTACTTTTTGTTTTAGTTATTCAAGATGGCGTCCAAGATGGCTGCCGGCGTATAGTCAGATTTAGAATAGCTTGCGAAGATGGTTAATTTAGCTCATTTTTTGTAATAGACCTTTCCAACTAGTTTGGTGCTTTTCGCAAGGTTGACTCCGTGGCTGTCGGCCAGACTGCTTCAAGCAGTACGAACAATTATTTTTAAATATTAGCCCTTTAAACAAGCATGCCACATCTATTATCAGACATAATTATGGGATATAATATGACACCAGCAGACAGAGAGTGCTCCTTGTCACATGAGCATGCAGATGTGCATATCTGTTCAGAGCAGTTACAATTGCATATAATTGTATATAAGTATTGTGAATTATTCGTTGTCAGATGACACTGTTCATGGTAAATTATGCATAATGACAGCAAAATATTTCAACCCGTCTAGAATTTACTTTATATTTACTTGTGGCATTTATAGTAATTTTATTTTACAATCAACACCGTTTTCGCCAGAATTAGCACAAAAATGGTGAAGACCTTCTTGTAAGTCAATAATTGCAAAAACCCTGATAATGAGGTCATATTATAGGGTGTTACGCTTTAATAATTGTGTCAATATTCGAGCTTTTTTTTTATTCCCTGGAGTGGTCAACCAAATATCTGATATTGTACATGCTCGAAAAATAAGAAAAAAATATTGTATACACAAATATTTTTGAATTCAACTATATTGCTATAATCCAAGTTCATTCATTGATTCTTGGACTTCCTATCAGTATGGATATATATTCTTAATGAAAGTAAATGTGACTTTGCTAGTGTGTGCCTACATGTTTATAAAAGTTGAGCAAAAGTTGAGCAAAAGAGCAAAAGTTATCTTGTCTCAGATCAGTTTTCAAAAAATGAATCCTAATATATGGTTATAAATTTCGATTATCTTTTGTCACATGCCCTATAGTTCAAATAAGTTTTTAATTTGACAGCACCACATATATCTTCAGATCATTTATGTACTGCTGCACCAATACCTGATTATTCCTCAGCTCAAATGCCTAACTGGCAATTCATCTTCATAACAGGTCAGTAAGTTACTGTAGCAAAGCTGCAAATACTCAAATTGCAAATTCAAATCGATTGTTTCGAATGAAAATAAATTAGTGCCTCACATGAGTGTGTATCTCATATATCCACCTTATTATTGGGCTCTTCTTTTGTATAACCCTAAATATTGGGTATTTTAAAAACACCACATTTTGGACACATTTCGAAAGGACTTTTACGATAGTTTCTTTAGGGTCAGTGGTCGGGCATGGAGGTGGGGCCCCCAAAATGTACTTTTCCTAGTTTTCTTTCATTCGTAACTAAAAGACGGGAATTATTGAGGTTATGTAAAATACCCGATAGTTATGTAAAATACCCAATCATTAAAATTGGGGCATCTAAAATACCCGATAATAAGGTGTTTTTAAATGTATATATCATATATTTTTTTACGTATATATAACAGAAGGTAATAAACTCTCCTGACATCAATAATTGATTCAGAAGGACTGATTTGTGAAAACAATTGATCGTTTTTGTCAAAAAGATTACTTCAAACTAGATGATTGTTTTTAATGTAATTTGTGATGACATGCTCAAAGATTGGGTTTGATCTCTTTCCTGTGGGTGATGTAGCCATTCCAAGATACATTAAATCAATAGATCAATCATATTATCATTCTTCTCAATTGACATTGTTCTTTTTATCTATTTTATCTTTATTGTCGATTGAGAAGCAACCATTTATATTTCATTACTTTCCAATAATTATATCAGTCATCGCCATCTTGGATTTTAGTCCATGTGCTTTATCCTAAATGTTTTCTGGAAAGTAAACACACTGGGCGAGGCATATCCATAAAATGTCATCGTAGATACTAAAATCACACATCTATTACCATTTCATGAAGTGTGATGGATAATTATTGCTCAGCTCTGACGCAGCGTTGTTTATCATCTTGGATATTGTCCTCTAATAAAATCATATTTTAAAATTATTTTTAACAACACTAATTACAATATTCAATTTGTTTCTGAAACTGCAATCCATTGGCACACTGAGAAACCCTGGGTAGACACCATGATATCATGATTATAGGCTTATTCGTATTTATGTTCGAAATAGGAATAATGGTAATTTTGACAAAATTGTGTTTTTTTGTGTTATAACATAAAACTGATACTAACATACATCTATCTTGAAGATTATCAAATACTATGATGTCATTAGATGGTTAGATGGATAAGATCCATACATGTAATCAAGACCTACATGATATAACTATCAAAAATCACAATACGGAAGACAAAAAATACTGATTATATGTTATAAAACTATTACGTCCATTCTGTCAAAAATGGCATTAATTTATTGTTTGGCCTTGAAAAAAGTGACGGACATCTTGGATTTTACCCACAATGTAATATATAAAGTAGTTTTTTTACCACACCACTATGTCTTGTATACCTGAAAACCTTATGGTAGACACCGAAATCATAAATCTGCTTCAATTGTGTCAAAAATGACATTAATTGAATGTTTGACCTTGGAAAAGTGGCGGCCATCTTGGATTTACACACAACACAATGCCTAAGGTTTTTTCACCCCACCACCATGTCCGGCATACCTGAAAGCCATATGGTATACACCAAAATCATGAATCGGCTTCAATTACGTAACAAAATGGCATTAGTTTATTGTTTGACCTTGGCAAATGACGGTCATTTTGGATTTTCTCAGTTTTCTATAATTCCTCAATGGTGAGAATTCTACACCACCCTGGATATCACTATATACATACCATTGAGCAATAATCAAAAGTAAAAAAACTGAATCAGCTAAAACAAGGTTCGACAATAAATCCCTCTTTGGCTGCTGGACTATGCAAATCTTCATCATATGTTATGGATATTTCTTCTTAAGCTAGAACTTTGTAGCAGCCATTTTTTCTATGTAATGAACGCCATCTTGGATTTTATTATCAAAACATGTCTAAAAATATTTCTAGAAGCACCACCATGTATGGTATGCTTATGGTAAAAATATATACACATATTGTTTGAATTTTCCTTCGTGGCGGCCATTTTGGAAAATAGCATTGAGACTGACGTCCACCCTAGTCTTAATTATGACTATATAGAGAGATGTTTTGAAGTGGATTGTTGCTTGTAACAAAAAATGCCATCAAAAAGTTTTAAAAGCATATTTACTTAATGTGGCCAGCCGCCTAGTATTTTCGTAGTTAGAATGTAAGACAAGGTAATAGAAGCACGAGCAAAATTGTGAAAATATTTTTAAGTGAATAGTAGTTTGTTTTATATCTTCCAAACTCAATCTTGAAAATACCACTTTTTATTGGTTAATGAAGCTTAAGAATGTTTTGTATCCATGGTTGCTTTGGTTTCTTCTCCGCTCGCAAAAGCTGACTCAAGCCATTATTGCATTCAATATTCATCGTATCAACAAGAAGCTGATCTATATAGACTTTTACATAGATATATTGGTGTTGGAGATTGCTAAATAAAATACTGTTGGCATTATAGTCTGGTTTAAATGGTCTTTCTCGAATTATACAATCGAATATACATAATAAATGACTGATGTTCCGAATTAGAGGGTATATTTTATATCTCGTGATTCAAACAGGGAGGTTTCTTTCCAAAGATAATCCGGATAAAAACAGCTGCCTTTCATCATATGAAAATTATAACTTTATTTCAGGCAACAAGACAAAACAAATGACACAGCGTGATCTTTCAGGGCGGTTGGCTTCCTTCCTGTATAGTGATGGACGTTTTGACGTCCGGGTGTGCCAGCGTTACCACGGAGATTTACGTAGTTATCTGGATTCAGTGTCTGCCCTGGCGGCAAGTGACGTTGTCTCAGTGTTATTTTGCTGTTGTTCCACCGTCTGCGACGCTGGACCAACAGCAAAATATCACTGAGACAACGACTCGTGTTTGTCTCCTGATCGACCGCCACTGAGGTCTGCCTTACATAATGGTGACATTACTGGTGACATACTGGTGACATGCTGGTAACATTACTGGTGACATACTGGTGAAATGCTGTGGCATGCTGGTGACATTACTGGTGACATACTGGGGACATGCTGGTGACATACCGGAGATATGCTGGTGACGGTGACATGCTGGTGACATGTTGTGACATGCTGGTGACATTACTGGTGACATACTGGTGACATGCTGGAGACATACTGGAGACATGCTGGTGACATGCTGATGACATGCTGCGGACATGCTGGTGACATGCTGGTGACATTACTGGTGACATACTGGTAACATGCTGTGACATGCTGGTGACATTACTGGTGCCATACTGGTGACATTCTGGTGACATACTGGAGACATGCTGTGACATTACTGATGACATACTGGTGACATACTAGTGACATGCTGGTGACATGCTGGTGACATGCTGGTGACATTACTGGTGACATACTGGTGACATGCTGGTGACATGCTGGTGACATTACTGGTGACATGCTGGTGACATGTTGGTGACATTACTGGTGACATGCTGGTGACATACTGGTGACATGCTGGTGACATACTGGTGACATGCTGTGACATGCTGGTGACATTACTTGTGACATACTGGCGACATGCTGGTGGCATACTGGAGACATGCTGGTGACATAATGGTGACATGCTGTGACATGCTGGTGACATTACTTGTGACATACTGGTGACATGCTGGTGACATACTGGAGACTTGCTGACTGGTGACATGCTGGTGACATGCTAGTGACATGCTGTGACATGCTGGTGACATTACTGGTGGCATACTGGTAACATGCTGGTGACATACTGGAGACATGCTGGTGACATGGTTGTGACATACTGGCGACATACTGTGACATGCTGGTGACATTACTGGTCACATGCTTGTGACATGCTGGTGACATGCTGTTACATGCTGGTGACATAACTGGTGACATGTTGGTGACATGCTGGTGACATGGTGGTAACATACTGGTGACATTACTGGTGACATATTAGTGACATGCTGGTGACATACTGGTAACATGCTGTGACATGCTAGTGACATACCGGTGACATACTGGTGACATGCTGGTGTCATACTGGTGACATGATGGTGACATACTGGTGACATGCTAGTGACATGCTGGTGACATTACTGGTGACATACTGGTGAAATACTGGTAACAAACTGGTTACATACTCGCTACATACTAGTGACATGCTGTTGACATGCTGGCTACATACTGGTTACATACTCGTTACATACTAGTGACATACTGGTGGCATGCTGCTGACATTTTGGTTAATGACTAGTTTCATACTGGTGACATACTGGTGATATTACTGCTGACATACTGGTTACATACTGATTACATGCTGGTGACATGCTGGTGACATTACTGCAGATATACTAGTTACATACTAGTGGCATGCTGGTGACATGCTGTGACATTAATGCTGACATACTGGCTACATACTGGTGACATGCTGGTGACATTATATCACTGAGACAACGTCTCGTGTTTGTCGGTTGATCGCCAGTCTCTGAGGTCTGTCTGCCTTACATACTGGTGACATTACTGGTAACACACAGTACTGGTGGCATACTGGTGACATGCTGGTGATATTACTGCTGACATACTGGTGACATGCTAATGACACGCTAATGACATTACTGCTGACATACTGGTTACGTGCTGGTGATATGTTGGTGACATTACTGCTGACATACTGGCTACATACTGGTGACATGCTGGTGACATTATATCAACGTCTCAGTGATATAATGTCACCAGATACTGCTGACATACTGCTGATATACTAGTGACATACCGGTTACATGTTGGTGACATGCTGGCGACATTACTGCTGACATACTGGTGACATGCTGATGACATACTGATGACATACTGATGACATTACCATGATGACTGTTGACATACTGCTGACATACTGTGACATTACTGCTGATATAGGCCTACTGGTGACATGCTGGGGACATGCTGTGACATTACTGGTGACATACTGTTTACATACTAGTGACATGATGGTGACATTGCTGCTGATATACTGGTTCCATACTAGTGACATGCTGTGACAATACTGCTGATATACTTGTGACATACTGGTTACATACTAGTGGCATGTCGGTGACACTTCTGCTGATATACTGGTTACATACTAGTGACATTTTGTGACATTACTGCTGATATACTATATACGCCTCTCAGCAAATATTATGCGCCATTGACGTTTTTACTTAAAGGGACTGGCCCAGGCTAAAATCATAAAAAACTCGGTGATTTTATTTTGGCTTCTTAATATTATGACCATATCATGTGAACATGTCCATAGATTAGAACTGCAAAAGTTTTTAAGTTTTTCTGCTGCGCATTCACCAGTTAGACTAGATATAGAGACAAAATTTCCGTATTTCTAATTTTTGCCATGGTTGTCAATAATTACAAATCAGGAATTTCGTCTCTATATCTAGTCTAACTGGTGAATGCGCAGCACAAAAATTAAAAAACTTTTGCAGCTCTAGTCTATGAACATGTTTACATCATATGGTCATATTAAGAAGCCAAAATAAAATCACCGATTTTTTTATGATTTTAGCCTGGGCCAGTCCCTTTAATGTTTGTCCGGCATTCACAACGCTGTCCCAACATCAAAACATTTTTGGGTCGACATGCTAACGCTTCGCGTTCGCTAACTGTTGGCTGGATTGACGTTCAGCTTTTGATGTATTTGGTGCCTGCTCAGGTAAAGCTTGAAATTAGTGCCGATTTAATTAATAAGTTCATTTTTTCCAAAATTACTAGCCCATAACATTGATTTTCACACAAATAAAAGCGTAGGAAGACCGCTACCAGAAATTTAAAACCCCAAATACCCAAATGATCTGCCATTGTGGGCATTCACGACACCATCTATATTACAATGCTGGATAACTCAACTGGGATAGAATAGAATACTAAACAAAACAAGTCCAAGAGGCACGATGGTCACAAAAAAAGGTAACTGAAAATGAGTTGTCAAGTTATGCCAAATTACATTAAGCCTACAAATAAATTAAATCAACTTTCAACACTTTGTGTGAGGTAACATGCGTCTCCAATGAAGTTGATCAGGGTAAAATATATTACATGGCCAGTGAGTTGCTTAGACATCCATACACAGATCAAAGTTTTAAAGAAACAGTGAGCGAACAAAATCTTTGTGGAGCGTTTTCAATTCACTTTATTGGTTACAGACGGACATGTCACCCAAAGAACAGTAGGATTTCCACCAGTTCTAAAATAATATTCAATAGTGTACATTAAATAACATTTAAATCAAATAAACTATTGTCTCATTTGTCTGCTACTTGCGATGAGAGTAGGCCCTATCATTATATGTCGCCTGTAAAATAACTAATGCATTCAACAGCTTGGTGTTGATTGTTGTGTTTAGGTTAGTGCCAATTTATTAATATTGTATATATTTTCCATTCGCAATTTTCCATTTCTACAAAATGAATAGATCTAGAGTTTATGAAAAGCTGATAAGTTTGTAGACAATTAGAATCAGTCAGTATATACATGCGTCTTAAACAGACTAGACTCGATCGAGAGAGAGCAATGTTGTTCCAACAAGAAATCAGTAAATTTGCAACACTAAGTTTGTACCTTTTTAGTGAATCACGGGTTTAATGTGGTCAGCCTTTTCCAGCGTTTCCTACACACCATTCTGTCGAATAGTATATTAGGCTACTTTTGTCCTGCCATCATCGGTACATGTATGTGGTTCAGAGTCAGACTTTTGACATGTGATGCATGCCTCAGGACCAGCAACTGAAGGATCTAATGAGCGTGACAGAATTATCGCCCTTTTTTATGGCATGTAAGACATGAAAGGTAGTACTGTATTCTTACTGTGGGACTGCTTTGGTGTTTTAGCATTTATTTTTTTGGACAGTAAATCTATGTTTCTGACCAGTAATAATAATAAAAATAGTGCAGTCTGCACCATGTTTCAACTCAGTATGCCCCGACTACATTGAGCTGTAGCCTGTAGCTGTAGCCATCAGATGACAAATAGCAAGACACAAGAAACTATGAAAATGTTACTGGCTTGCATTACTAAAATGTGCTAATTTCTACGTTACAGGAGTATAACGTTGCATTCCCAAAGTCACCCCCAAAATGTGGCTTTGATGGTACCAATAAAATATTTGATCACCCCCAATGTTTCTAAAAAAAACTTGTATATGATATATTGTATATGATATGCTCTACTAGAATAAAATACTAAATTAAGTGAACTGTAATTCCTTCAAAAATTAGAGACGTTTTAATTTAGGCAGGTGTCATATTATGTCATATCTTGACCTCTTAACATCTTGACATCTGGTGACCTTAAACTTTATTTATATTGATTTTATATTGATTTAAATTTTACTGCGGGTTGATTTTCGGTGATAATTTTCGGTTTTAAATTTTTAAACAAAATCTTAAATAACTGACTTACTGCCAGGTTTCAGAATGTTCACCCTCTCTAAAAATGTGCCCCAGGCGGTCTACTATTAAAAATAGATTTTGGGGACACTTTTGAAAGTGAACACCCCTCGGCTCCTTGTTTATAATACACCGCCCTCCTAAAATATAGATCCACCACACGCATTATGCATACTGCAGTTGCAAATAGCCTCTGATCAATTTTAATTTACTCTGTGAATTATGAAGTTATTCGCCTGAAATTTGGCAATGGTATGTAGCTTGTATTCGTTAACATTATTGTGCAAGAAAATCTGGGAAAAGTATCATTTAAAAAAAATATATTTCAGCACAAAATGGTAGTTAAAAACAGGATATTTTAATCATTTTATAGGAAATTCTGTGGGGATGGCATCGTGGTGGAAATATAGAAATAATATGTGAAACTCTCAAACAATCCTCCTGAATAAAATTGACTAGCAAAAATAGCAATGAAACGTTTTTGATACTTTATTATCATCCATTTTATAAATAATCACTATTTCTTAAAAATATTTTAAATATTTAAATAACTGCTGCACAGTCAAAAATGTCCTAATTATTCTTAAATTCGTCTGTGAATAAGATAATTTACTGAACATTTAATATTTGGTTGAATATCTTGTTGTCCTCACTGAGATTTCGACGCGACGGGTCATTCCGTCATATAGTCGCTCCAGGGAATCCTTAGGTATTTCACTCCAGATCTGGTGGACCCTCATTCGTAGCTCTCGTAAAGTTGTTAGAGGGTTGCTACTGAGCGTTTTCATCACATGAGCCAAGATAGGCTTTATAAGATTCATACCTGGACTACTTGGATGCTAGTGAATAACCTGGATCCTATCTTCAAATGACATTGTGATAGCTGCGTCGTCACTGTGAGCAATTGTGACACGGGGTCCCCTCTATCAGGCTTATCTTTAATTTATCCTGTTTATCTGTATATTTTTCTAGCATTTTTGTGTAGAGCACCCTTGCTGCAACCGAGAACTCTACTGATGTATTTGGCAGTAATTGAATTTATCTAAGACTCAGCTTGTGCGATTTTCTCACTGGGCAAGTTACATCTAATCCCCATGACCTCTGACGTGTTTGTGACTAAGAGTTTGTGGGGTTGTGAACACACTAAACATTGCCCAATAGGAAAAAACGGGATGAACACATGATACAATGTATCTTGATGTGATTTATATTGTTTTTATTCGATCATCGATAAGTATTTTTGATTCTCCGAAACCATGTGACTAATTACTTATTTTCACCGAAGGCTAAACATGTATGGATTCAAGTCCTGATAATTTTGCACAAAATGTCAAAATATATTCTTTCTGAAAGCGTAATAGATCAGCAATACAGGACACTTGATATTTTTTTTATAATTAGTGACCATCTTTGAAAACAAGTGTCCGAAAATATTAGAAGCACAGTACATCAATTTCATTGTCGAGGTGGATCCATATTTTTAGAGGGCGGTGTATACTTTACATAGGCTACTGACAGTTAACACACATTTAAAAATATATACTGTTAAAACTCTAAGCCCAGTGTCTAAGTTTAATTTTGCATTTTAATGGTGTATTTTATGTATATCCACAATACATTTTAGTAATTGAAAGATATACTCTTATGTTACAGACAAAAACCTAAAATAACCTAACCTAAATTATTCAAATGAATATTATTTTGAATGATCACAAGGGAAAGTATAATTCTGTTTATGTAATTGATAGTGATGTTTTTACGTGTATGCCATGTTATTGTTGGGATATAATGACGATAATGATGGCTGGGCACAAATGGCAATGACACACATGTAGAAATGATTATTAAAATACACTGATAAAAATTGAGGGAATAATAAATTATTTTCTGTCAAGTGAGGTCAGTAACGTGATAATAAATAACCAATAAAACTGTACGCATTTGCATCAGTATTGAAAGCTCAATAATGTACTTTAAAAACAGCAAAACTGAAAAGTCCTAAATTTTTATAATGATGAATAATGCAGACACGTGGACCCTTGATTATTATATTTTTAGCATTTAGCTAATTTTAAACGAAGGCCGACATAACATTATCCCACTTAAATTAGCTGATTGAATAATAAAAATGATGTTGTTTATTCAATTTATAGATGATGATATTACGCGTCTGTATAGTGGGGACTTGTTTTGTTTCATAGTTTTCGCTTTTAACTGAACCCCTTTAGGGCCAGTGGCGTAGTGGCGAACTCCAAGGCCCGGGTTTAGTCTGTTTGGGTGCTTTAGACGAAAAACTGGCCTAATATTTTGTAAACATAGCTGTATTGGTTTTCCTCATAGGCCAGGATCCTAAATGTCCAGTATATAATTATTGGAAGACCCACAGCACTGGAAGAACCAAGGAGACAAGTATATCTTCAACATGTAGGCCTATTCCTTCTACCACCATCGCTGATAAGTCAGTGTACGCGTCTATACGATGTACCTAGTACACACAATGTAGGCCCACCCCCCCCCCCCCAGTAGCGGCTCAATGCTGGGCCAGCGTCACAGCCCATTGCTGGTTCAATGGCGGTCAATCGTGCTCGACGCTGGCCCAATATTGAAACGAAATCGGTTGATTGTCCCGTGTTTGCTCTGACTGCCATAGGGGTGACACTTTATGCCCCGAAAGGCCACTACCCGGATAACACGTTACATTGGTCCAATTGTGAAATAATGTTGGGCCACCGTCTGCGACGGTAGGCCAACAATATTTCAACCAAAACCCTTTAAGCTCTTAACCACGAATATAATCGTGAATATCTTTTCTTTTCTGAAGACTTTTTAAACACGTAAGTACTTAACCTACGGACCTTAAACGTTATATTGCACATGTTCATGAGGACTGGTGTACAGAAATGTCAACCGTTTCCCAAACACAGCACCTTTCGTTCCCCTAAATTGGACACAAACTCAGGCAAAATAAACTTAATAGGATACTGGCCGTAGGCCGGTCTAAATAATAATATTATTTATATTATATTAATATGCGACACAATTAGACTTTTCATAGTACAATTCTATTGTAATAAAGTAAATACAGGTTCAAGCATATACTAAAAATGTCAAGTATTTTACTACAATGAAAGTAATATTTTAGGGATAAACATATCCCATTAAGTCACATTTCATTGCTGGGAATCGAATATAAGACCTCACGTAAATTCGCCAAACTAATGTAGAGTAGATTTTTGAAAACCATAGTGTCGCTGATCCTTGTCTCTCAAATGCTGTGTACAGGTCATTTATATCTGTATCGACAAGAACATTCTCCCACTCTATATGTCCCATTGTATTATTTACTGTCTCCACGCTGATAACTGTGGCATATTGTGCGTATGCGACATCTTCTCTGTGGTCACACCTTTGTTTGATTAGTAGTCCATTGATATAGTACACAATTGGTAGATATATTTGTATCCAAGATGGTTCACGTTGACCTACCCAGCCACAAGCGGTCGTGAAGTACTTATCAATCCTTGCTCTGTATGCCTCATGATTCCTCCCCCAGATGGACGATGCACTAAAAATAGCATCAGGAAGATTGTTTCCAGATATGATATACATAGCTGGATCAGTATCGCATTCCTGAGCCAGACATACTGTTCCTGAATATATGTAGAGTTTCCTGGTGTAATTGAAGTGTTCGTAGTTGACGTCCATTATTTGCCAAGGAGACCATGTAGCTTGTGTAGTGGTGTACACCTGACCATTAAGTGCTGAATGACAAATACAAGTATAATGTAGTGAGTACCTGTTTGCTACAGGAAAGCACGTCTTCTCGAGACTACCATCAGGACATAAGCTGTTACACGAACTACACTTGGTATCGAGATTACTTCCTCGACATGAAAGATGTGCCTCATCTTCTATTTTTAATGTTGTACAAGACAATCTGTGTCTGGTCAGATTTAGTTGACCACATCGGTTCTCTGTACTGACCATCATTGCTGATAGAGCCACTGGGTCAGTCAATAGCACGTTACCTCCACATTCTTGACCATCCACAATCGGCAGAAGTAGCACAGAGAGTGTGATGTAAATCAAACTAGGATAAGTCATTGGCAACTATTACACGTAGATTATCACGGACAATGTCTGAACAGGGAATGTCTAATGTACGTCAGGTGAGGCGGGGCGTTTGTTAAATGTCTGTCGCGGGCAAGTTTATTTCACTTTTCATTTTCTCAACCGTGAGATGTATATTATTTATGGAATATCGTTAGCTTCTGTCCGTAAAATCAATAAGGCGCAACACAACGGATGTAAACATAGGGCGACAACAAAGAAATATTCACTACAGCTTGAATTCTCTCGCTTATATGTGTAGAAAAGATTACCACCATTACCCTAAATGCTTTCTTTTATTTTCAGAAACATATACGCATTCCATCAGACCTGTTGGCTGATAATAAATATATTTGGCAAGAGAAGCATTATTGTTTTAAGTGGTAGTCTGCAATTCAGTTTAAAAAATGAGTTGTACTAATTTGTGAGTTATTATCTACGACGTTGTCCCTACATTCACACGCCTCATGCTTGCTGGGGAACACAATACCATCAATGGTTGGCCGTCAGTTTCTGTTTTTCTCATGTATTATATAATAGCCCTACAGGGGGCATGTACCCACTTATTGCTTTCCTCCTTCACGACAATAATATTATGTCAAAAATTATAGTCAGACGACGATGGAGCAAACTTTCTTTCACATTTCTGCCTTTTGGGCTGAGAGGTACATTTATTACTCAATGATTTTTCAGATACAACCTGTTATCCTGAAAATGTAATACTCTGAATACTACAAATTTAATACATTATGATGACACGATAAAAAACGTCCCACCAAGCAGGAGAGGTTTTCCTGATGTTGTATGAATGTTGGTACAGCGTCTTAGACGGTGGCCTAACATTCCAAAGATAATTGGTTGACATTGCCTTGTGTTTGCTGGTATGCTTTGTTAGATATAGATATTCACACGGAAAAGAGGCTACAAATCACCATGATAATCACCATGTGAACAACTAAAACAGATGGTTCGATTCGGGCCTACCAACAAATTTTCAATAGAATCTACATAATTTATTTTCATAGCATCAATGCAAATGAATACCAAACTAATACGCTATTCTTGTAGTAATTAAATGGCCTTTAATATTTCGTTGTATTTTGTTTACAGAAACTCATTCGTTTTTCTTTCTTGAAAATGCACATACGATATGAAATTCTTCTGATACTGTATCATTATCGTTCACTGTAAGCTCTGAACATCTGTAGATAAATTGTAATGTGCAGAGCACTGAATGATGCCAGTACATGTACCACGAACAGATCCAATGTACCACCTTCAAGATCCAATGCTAATATGCCAAACCTGACGCCCCCCCCCCAAAGTTGCAGCAGATCAACTTCCCTTTCACCACTATTGCCGGTTTTTTGTTGAAACAACATTTTTCTATCGCTCGTAGAACACTGCTCGTGAATTTCGGCCCATACATACATACAGAGATTCAGATTAGGTGCATAGGGTTCTTGGAGCAACATATAATACTTTATATCAAGAAACATATTTTTTTTAGCTGAATTCTTCATCCGAAATATTTGCAACTCTTGCAAAAATAAAATCTAAATTTTGAAGAAATTCACTATATTCTAATAAGTCTAATGCCATTGTTCCGTGCTATATATTATTTTCCATTTTGACTAGGTGTACTATTTCAACAAACATCAGAGCTGTCGATATTAGTCTCAGAGTGATTCAGTCAACATAAATATCTAGACTATAACGGTTCCTGTATTCAGTGAGTCATGAGAAGTGATAATTATGTTGCGCCTAAAGCTAGTAAATCAACAGAATATTATTTTAACAAGCACGTCAGTGTTCTCTATAAGGTTTGTCATTCTTCTGAGGGATATTTGTGGAAGAACTAGGGAGAGTGCCAGTCAGTGTCTTCAAAACTAAAAATGAAAGAGTGTCTTATTTCAATTTGTTGAATGTTACTCAACCTCTTCGATTAATTCTCTATTTTTTGCAATTTATCATTATTGAATCTCTGATGACAACACATATGGATGGCATCATGCACAAGTGGGCTAACCCACATAAAAAAACGATGAAAATGTCATTAATAGCAACAGCTAGATCAATATACGAGTTTCACATCCAGGTTAGACTATTTTGTCACTTATTTTGTTACCTCTCTGTGTTAATTTGTATTTATTCGTTTTATCATGTACTTCATCTTGCAGCGCGATTTTTTCTCAAAATGGTCAAAATGTGGGTTAGCCCACTTGTGCTTGATGCCATCCATATGTCAGATTAGATGTACAGTCATTCTATATCAAAGGAACGCTTACATGGTAATGCACCTAATGATAATGCACTGTTCTAAGTTGATAAAAAAATGAAATACTTTAGAAGCTGAGCATTGAGCATAGCGACCAACCATACATTTATGTCTTAAGGCCCAGTCACACTGGGGTACGGATTGACACGGTCACACGCGGAAGGAGCAAAAGCCCCGCACCGGGAATCAGCGTCGGTAAGCGTCTGTAAGCGTCGGTAAGCGTCCGTGGCCGTACATTTCCAGGCGGTCACCGCGTCACTTTTCGCGGCAACCGCGTTCATCCGTCGGCTGCCGCGAATCAACTTCTTGTTCAAAAATTCGTAGCCAAGCGCGGGTGTCCGCGGGGGCCCAATCATCCGTGAATCAGCGTAGATACACAGCGAGATGGTGTACATGCACCGTAGGCATCGTACATACACCGTAGGTATCGTGGGCGTGCGCGACGGAGCGCAGACCGGAAATGGCTCACCCTGCACCCTTCTCCAAGACGGAGCCCCTACACTGGCACGCGCTGTCCCTACGCTGTTCTACACTGTTATACAATAGCCTATATACGCCACCCTACGCACGCGCAAAATTTAATGCCAATTTTCAGTGTTGCAGCCTCGGATAGGCACGCCACTCTACACGTTTGTACGCTAGTGTACGATATTCACGATACTGTACGCTACTATACGCTGCGAAACCATCCGTGCGGTGCTTCACGCCATGACATGGTGCGAGTACACCGTGGTTCGGTCTGTGTAGTGGATCCGTAGCTACTGGCTGCGCTTAGTCACGCTGCCTACGGTCTCTGTACGCCATGTACGGTTTCTGTACACCGTTTGACGACATATCACGCTTACTCACGCTATGTCGCGGTATGTCACGCTGCCTCACGCTGTCTACGGTGTATGTACGCCATCTCGCTGTGTCTGTACACAATTTTGTTGTGTCCGCCACCCAAATGTGGCAATTTGCGAACCGCGTATAAAAAGGACGTGGATCGGAGTATTTTTCATTCTTCCCTGTTGACCTTCCCCAAGTTCCATCTGCTCCGTTGCTCTTCTGTTGCTCCATCATTGTCGTCAAATGCAGTTGAGGGCTTGGCAGCTGCAGTTGGCAGAGCATTGACGAATTACTATTGTGAAACTTGGTCTCATGGCAAAAGAGAAGGAAAAGCAATAAAAAGAAGCCGCAAAGAAGCAGATATAAAGACGAAATTCCCGATTTCTTATTTGCTGAGGGCTTGGAGAGGAGAAGAAAAAGCAAGAAAAAGAAGTCGCAAAGAAACAGATATAAAGACGAAATGCTCGTCTTTATATCTCGCCTAACTGGTATATAATGCACAACACAAAAAAAATATTAAAAAAGCGTACTAAACTATGGACATGTTTACATCATGTGGTAATATTCAGAAGCCAAAATAAAAATACTGATGATTTTATAGCCTGATTGTCGCTTTAATTATTTTCAGGAGAATACTGTGGAGCATATCATGTTTCCTGACGCACAGTACACTTTTTAAATCTACATGATGGCAAGATAATTATGTACGCTGTGTTAAGCTATTTTTGTCTCTCATTTAAGCTTGAATTATATTTATATTCGTGTTTGTAATTCCCTGATTATTTTAAACAAACATAAATCTAAAATGAAGTCGGATCTCCTGGGATCATTGGCGGGCGGTTACGCAATGCTTGGCGACGTCACTAACAGTAACAGTGGCTAGTTTAGCATGTCGTACCATTTCAAGCCTACGGGCTTGGCAGTTATCATATGAATAATATAACATCAGTGATATGATGTTTTATTACACGATTTGGAAAAACATAATATTAGTGTTGTAGTGATTAATTGCGCGATATAAAAAATTGCAAAGACATCGTGTTCGTGTTGTAATGTTTTATTACACGATTTAAATAGAAAAATGTAAGGGAATATTGAGCTCGTGTTGTGATGTTTTATTGTCCGCTTTAAAAAGATTGTTATTTCGTGTTATTTCGTGTTTTGTTACACGATTTGAATAAACATGTTCTTTTATTAAATAATTTATAAATTATATTAGCCTAACTCTTCCTTTCCCGACTTTCCCCTGATAAAACTATCCCTAGAAACCGACTTCTTTTTTAAGGAGGACCCCTGAGGTAGCCCCTGGACGCAATACAGGCACTAGATATGCGCATGCGCACATCAAACAAATTAAAAATGCAAGAGAACATTGTACGGCACTGACCATTCTGGTTGGCGATTTTCAACCACGCATGTAAGGAAATGTCTCCCTTTGCAATTAATGCAAGTACATACACTTGTGGATTTCGCATAAATGCGAATTTGGTAATGGAAGAGTTAATAGATTTAAAGGTGTTGTATAAATATATTTATATGCTGACACAGATCACTATCATGCATTATCGATAGCTAACCAACAGGGTTGATTGACAGGCATGTACGAACTCTGATTGGTCAGTGTGATTGAAATGTCTCGTACGATCTCGCGTCGAGAGTGATATTTTCCGAGATTTGACAAGCACACATTTAGGCCTATCCTCAAAATGATGACGTCATTATCTTTAAATTATACCATGTTCAATTTTGTATAGGCAATAATCATGTTAATCTGATTAAGTGGACATCTGAAGGGTCCACATGGCTACCAGAGTTTTTTTGTGGTTATCTGGACCTCTGGAATTAGATATAATTTGAAGATATATATTGTTATAAAGATATCTTTCAAATTAGATATAAAATAGTATAACATGCATTATAATAAATATAAATTGAGGATATATTTTATATAGGAAAACGATATTCTATAATGTACATGTGTTTCACAACGAGAAATAAAGAAGCAATAAAATGAATATATCTAATATAAATAAATTCAAATTGAAATAAAATATTGGGCAAGCCAGTGTGAAACATGCATGCGGACAAGCGCACGGACCAGCATGTACAAACCCAATGGGAGAAATCATGTGCGCGCGGTTTTTATAATGTCGCATAAACACGTGCAGGTGCGTGGGTTGTCGCACTTTTTTGTACACACACCGTCTCTGGCCGTCGCCTCTTGTAGGCATTCCGTCTGGACGTGCGGTGAGCGTACAAACACCGTCTCCAAGCGTCGCAATCGCATCAGACCGTCCCCAATCGTCGGTTCCCGTGAGTGAGCGTCCGTAAGTGTAGAGATACCGTAGGAAGCGTGCGTGAGTGTACATGTACCGTAGGTGGCGTGCGCACACCGCATGCGGTATGTGTACGACACCTACGGTACGTGTGCACACATTCACGCTCGTACACAATTCAGACGCTCACAGACGATTTATACGGTGTGTGTACGCCATTTTTCGTCCGTCTGGGTGTGTAGGCACACCGCGCGGATTAGAACACGCGGTTGGAGACGGTCTGGCGCGGATTGCCGATTTCGGCTATTTCGCTCAATCCGCGGGCAGCGTGTCAATCCGCGTCCCAGTGTGAATGTAGCTTTAGATATCGGCCGATTATCTGAAATATTCAGTATTAGAATACTTTGCTTTTATAACGTTAAGCTACAGTCACACTGGGACGCGGATTGACACGCTGCCCGCGGTTTGAGCAAAATAGCCAAAATCGGCAATCCGCATCAGACCGTCTCCAACCGCGTGTTTTAATCCGCGCGGTGTGCCTACATACCCAGACAGACGAAAAAGGGCGTAGACATACCGTAGAAATCGTCTATGAGCGTCTGAATCGTGTATGAGCGTGGATAAGTGCACACGTACCGTAGGTGTCTCTACACTTACGGACGCTCCCTCACGGGAATCGACGAATGGAGACGGTCTGACGCGATCGCGACACCGGGAGACGGTGTGTCTACGCTCAACGCACGTCCAGACGGAATGCCTACACGACGTGACGGTCTGCCTGCACATAGAGACGGTGTGTGTACACAAAAGTGCGACAACCCGCGCACGTCCACGTGTTTATACGACATTTTAAAAGCCGCGCGCACATCACTTTTCTCATTGGGTTTGTACATGCTGGTCCCTGCGCTTGTCCGCATGTTTCACACTGGCTTGTCCAATATTCTATTTTAATTTGAATTTATGTATATTAGGCCTAGATATATATATATTTATTTTATTCCTTCTTTATTCCTCGTTGTGTAACAAATGTAGGCCTACATTGTAGAAGATATTCTCAATTTATATTTATTGTAATGCATGTTATAATATTTGATATATAAATTGAAATATATCTCTATAGCAAAAGATATCTTCAAATTATATCTCATTCCAGGTGTCCAGATACCTGAATACCCACAAAAGCTATGGTAGTCATGTGGGCCCGTCAGATGTTAATTTTAGTCGCCTAAACCAATTTCCGATTTCCACTTAATATCACTCTCGACGCGAGGTCATACGAGACAAGGTCTAGTGAGATGGGAGGAGTTTGAACATGCCTGTCAATCAGCCCTGTCGGTTAACTATCAATAATGACAGTGATCCAAGTCAGCATATACAAATATTTATGGAACAGCTTTAAATCTATTACGCTAATTTAATTTATAAATTATTTAACAAAGTAACATGTTTATTCAAATCGTGTAATAAAGAATTATAACACGAAATAATAATCTTTTTAAATCGGGCAGTAAAGCATCACAACACGAGCACGATGTTCCCTTACATTTTTCTATTTAAATCGTGTAATAAAACGTAACAACACGAACACTTTGCAATTTTTTATATCGTGCAATAAATCACTACAACACTAATATTATATTTTTCAAAATCGTGTAATAAAACATCATATCACTGATGTTATATTATTTATTATGATAGCCCAACTACCATGCCCGTAGGCTTGAAATGGTGCGACACACTCAACTAGCCACTGTTACTGTTATTGACGGCGCCAAGCATTGCGTAACCGGCCGCAAATGGTCCCAGGAGGTCTAGCCTCTAATTATCTTGCGACTATGTAGCTTTAAAAAGTGTATATGCGACCTATACTGCACGTCTGGAAACATTATATGCTCCACAGTATTCTCGCGAACATGATTAAAGCGACTCTCAGGCTAAAATCATCAAATTTTTATTTTGGCTTCTTAACATGATAATTATGATGTAAATATGTCCATTGACTAGAACTACGTATACGTTTTTTATTTTAGTTGCGCATTATATACCATGCAATTAAGCAAGATTAAAGACAAAATTCCCGTATTTCTTACTTTGGACATGCATGTCCGAAATAAGAAATCGGGAATTTCGTCTTTATATCTGCTTCTTTGTGGCTTTTTTTCTTGCTTTGCCTTTTCTTTTCTAAGCCCTCAGCAAATAAGAAATCGGGAATTTCTCTTTCATATATGCTTCTTTGCGGCTACACTTTTTTGCTTTCTCTTCTCTTTTGCCATGAAACCAAGTTTCACAGTAGTAATTCGTCAATGCTCTGACAACTGCATGCAGCTGCCAAGCCCTCAACTGCTTTTGATGTGCGTGTTATAGTACCACATCCATGTTGGAAAAACAATCTATACAGCACTACCCAGAGAGGACGACGACAATGATGGAGCAACAGAAGAGCAACAGAGCAGATGGAACTTGGGGAAGGCCAACAGGGAAGAATGAAAAATACTCCAATCCACGACCTTTTCATACGCGGTTCGGAAATTGACACATTTGGGTACGGGCACTGCAAAATTGTGTACCGACACAGCGAGATGGCGTACATGCACCGTAGACAGCGTGAGGCAGCGTGACATTCCGTGACATAGTGTAAGTAAGCGTGATACTTATGTCGTCAAACGGTGTACAGAAACCGTACATGGAGTACAGAGACCGTAGGCAGCGTGACTAAGCGCAGCCAGTAGCTACTGATCCCCTACGCTGACCGTCTCACGGTGCAACACCACAAATATTTCGCGCTGTGCGTAGGGTAGCGTAGGCTATTGTATAACAGTGTAGAACAGCGTAGGGATAGCGTGTGCCAGTGTAGGGGCTCCGCCTTGGAGAGGGGTGCAGGGTGAGCCATTTCTTGTCTACGCTCCGTCGCGCACGCCCACGATACCTACGGTGTATGTACGATGTCCACGGTGTTTTAAACCATCTCGCTGTGTTTCTACGCTGATTCACGGATGATTGGGCTCTCGCGGATAGCTACGCTTGGCCACGAATTTTTGAACAAGAAGTTGATTCGCGGCAGCCGACGGATGGACGCGGCTACCGCGAAAAGTGACGCGGTGACCGCCTGGAAATGTACGATCACGGACGCTTGCCGACGCTTACGGACGCTTACGGACGCTGATTCCCGGTGCGTGGCTTTTGCTCCTTCCGCGTGTGACCGTGTCAAACCGTACCCCAGTGTGACTGGGCCTTTACATTTCATTGTTTTTTTAACTCATAAATTTAATACATTTATAAATTTAATACTTTCACAAGTTATCTTAATCAATAAACGTATTTTTTTTAAACAAAAAATGAAATGAATTGTGCACACATAGGCTGAACTGGGCCATGAAAACCTCCTGATGTTAGTGAGATGAATGAGATGACACTGCCCTCCAGACACATTATTCAAAAAGCGTGTCCTGGCGGTCTGAGGTCGAGCACGCTACCTCTCGGTCACGGAGGTTCCCCACATTTGAAACTTGAAGGCTAGAGTGACGTTCGAACCCGAGATCTCCGACATTCCAAGCAGGTAGCTTTAACCACTGCACCAGGGCCCACGCCCTGTCACAAAACAGCATTGGCAGAATTTTAATGGCTGGTGTAGGCTTCCAAAGAAACAGCACTGTTTATCAGACTGAGTGGTTTATTAATATATTTATTAATGCTTGATTAATCAACTTATTATCCAAAGTGTGTATGATTTTAAAACATAGCCTACCGATGTATAAGAAATAGGATATTATATATTTATATATCCATAGAGATGAAGGGATTATAGTTTAGGAGCATAATAATAAATAAATATTATAATAAATTATGTTTTTTTGCGGATATTTATAGTGTAGGCCTACTGCTTCATCAACCCTGTAACCGTGAAATTATTCAATTAATATTTCCACTTACTTGAGGTTGTGTCTCGTTCACGCGATTCACATTTTCAAGTGGTCGATAATCATTGAGACTTGACAAAATGGAAGGTAATGTTTTCTAAATCTTGCTGATTTATTGTTTGTTACTTTTTCGCCAACAGACATTCATGGACTAATATCATGTCCAAAGTTACGGTTAACGCGATCATCCATATCTGACTTTAGACGTCATAGTCCAGGAGCCGAGTAAAAAAAATCATTTTCGTTCACCCCCCTCCACACATTTGTTTTGTGAATTGTAACATGTTTGTAACATGTCTAGAACAATTTCTGACCTGATGTAGTTCCAAACTGTAGTATCACTAAATAGTTAAAGCACATTTAAGTCCCATGGGCATTTTGATCAATACTTTCGATCATGAAAAAATTTTCATTGCGAAATATTATTTTAAATAATTTTATTATGTATCTAGTATATATAGTCTGAGTAATATTTCCTACATAATATTTTGGGCACTGTGCAAAAATAATTCATTTTTCCAAGATGGCAGAAATATTGTAAACACTATAAATCCTGCATCGTTTATCCAATTGACACAAAAATAGAAGCAGAGATACCATAGAGAGTACTAGAGATGCTATTAATATATGTAAAACATCCATGGAAAATCTAACCGTCCAAACAGTAATGTACAAAAAATATATATGGTGATTTCACGAAACAAATCAAATTATCCCACAATGGCCCATAACTTGGTGTACATGTATAAGTTATTGGATATGGTAAAGTAAAATGCAACTGGTAATTTTTTAATTTTAAAAACAAAATTGGCGCCAAACAACGTTCGATTGATTTTTTGTCGAATATTATAATAAATAAATATAAACCAATTAATGTTTTGTGTGGCATGGTATGACATATATTTTGAAGTGACAACTTGATATCCTTTCTTAGCGTTTTGGAATTATGAAGAAAAACTGAAATAATTGAGGCTAATAGATCAATATAATTACATATATATATGTAACGTAGAAAATATAATGTACTTGGATGATATAGATATTAACGAGACATGAACTAGATTCATCTTCATTTGTGTCCTCTGCATTTGTAGGTGGGAATTATATAACAATCTGTGTTCCCAGGGTAAATACATGACATATATTAATTATATTTTAAGCATGTTATGTGCAATTACCATTGCAAAATACACTTTTCTAAACTTAACCATATACGAATACGTCCATTTAGCAAACTGTCGTGAATTTATACAGCAAGTGAGGCTAATTTAACTGTGCATTGTTGTTTTTAATAATACTAACATGCAAAAGGTATTTTATATTATGCAGCTCAGATGATAAAATCTGATATTAAAAACTGTACAGGTATTGATATTCACCCAGTCAGCCATGAAGACATCAATCTGGGTCGATCAAGGGAGATGTTGCCTGACTGTCTGTACAAGTTTTTACATTGGGTTGTTTGCAAAGATGTAAATCCCTATGTTGTGAAGAACGAGAGTGCAGCAGAAGAAAAGCCACATACTTACACTCGGCCAAGACATAAATCACTGTGCTGGTCACGCACGGATAAAACCTAAACATGTTGGACTTGTAATGTCCGTACGCCACTTAACAGGTTCAAAACAGTTAATAAACATGTTAAACATAATGGGTCATTGTTCATCATTAATATGAAGATGTGGAAGGGAAGCTGTTGACACGAGCATAGCGAGAGAGATGATTGTCCAGTCGAATAATCATCTTGGTGTCATCACACCATCAACTATTTCTCCGGTGCATTTGTACAAGCTGCTGCGGATAATAATGACATCAATGAAGAAACATTAGATGGCAAACACACAACCCATTCAACAACAGTGGTTTTGTATCAAAAAGGACAATTTGGCCCAAAGCAAAAGCGAATCTTGTGTGGTGACCATTCAAAACAACAGCGTACATTAGAAACACCTGTGTCGTGCCAAACAATGTTTAATTGTCATATATACGGTAAAAAACCTTCTGTTATACAATACCTCAACCAGATAAAACAGGATTCGTATCATGCCAACATTTCGCAAGATAAAGATGCGAACAAACGGAATTTGACTTGGGTTTTTACACGTTTGTTACTCACAAAGTTATTTGAGGTTGAACTTGAACCTATGACTGCTAATCAGCAGAAGATACCGAGCTGAAGTGCATTCAATACTATGGTATATTGTAGAGCACCATCTACCACTGAAGTAAGATATTTTTCAATGATCAATTGTACATCAACTGATTACAATACGGTTTACACAGTCATGAAACAAGTACAACAAATTATGTCAAGTCTTGGTCAGGAGTACAGTGTTGTAACATTTGATTTAGCGATTTACATGAAAACAAAGGAAATACAATGGCGTCACCCAGAGGAGTTTGATGACACAGTAATCCGGATGGGTGGATTCCACATTGCCCTTAACTACTTTGCGGTAATTGGCAAGATGTTTAATTCTTAGAGACTCAGGACTTTTAGATCTCATAATTGAGTCAGATATTTATGGATGTAGCACAGCCTCACATTTGCTTCAAGGTGAAACATACAACCGTGGAGTAAGATGTCACAAACTGGTCATGGAATCATGTCAGGTTGTCGTGGATGACATGAAAGAAGTCAGAAGTCAGCTTGTTTGCAAAAACGTTTTTGCTCATGTAACATGAACGGACTATCCTGTACAGAGACCTGCACATGTATGGCAGATGGCAATAAATGTCAAAACCCACATAAAGATTCCCCAAACGACGCAGTTGTTGGCGATGATGATGAAGATGAAGATCCCTCGGAAATTTGAATAAATAATATTATGCTGTCACAATTGAGTTCATTTAATATTTTATTGTTCTTTATGCTTTGGCGGCCATCTTGATCAAATCACACATAATAATATACATGAATTATTGATCAGATTATATAGATTATACCTTAAAAATAGACCAGGACCAGTAGTTTGCTTTCCCAAAATAAAAAAATTAGCACTATATTACACTACTACTTAAAGGGTGTATAGAATTAGTGACGTCCCAATATTAAAGTGTTTATGGCCTAGTAATAGCACATATATAATATATGCTTCATTATATTCTAACATACCTCATAAAATTAACAAACTAATCCAAACACCTGCGCCCATCCGGTCCAGTACCACACTTAGAAAACTGATTTGGACTCGAATATATATTTTTGTTTAATGACAACCTTGACGCATTATTTTTTAATGGATTTTCTTCAAAATTAAACCGAATATTGCACACTGTCTCAGGTCTCACCCAGTCAATTTTTGAAGAAAATCGGATAAACAGTGACGAATATATTGTGTTATTATGTTTGTTGGCGGCCATCTTGGAAACAGCACTTTGCTTAGAACATTTACAAAAATAATATACAATAATTATTTACTAGACTACATACCCACAAAAACAAACTATTCCGAACATCTACTCCAATCGGGTTCAGTGCCACAACAAGACAACTGCCTTGGGGTGAGAGGTTTTTTTTAATAACAACTGTGGCACATGTTGTTTTTAATGATTACTCGATATTCGCACAGTCTCAGGTCTCACCAAATCAATTTTGAGGACAATCAGATAAACGGTGACGAAGATTTAGTGTTATTTCGTTTTTTTTGGCGGCCATCTTGGGAAAAGCACTTTCCTTGTAATTATTATAAAAATATTATACAGGAATAACTTATTAAAATATATTACACTGTATACTTTAAAAGTGGTTTAAAAATATATGTTAGTTTTAAAATTATAAACATTGTACAAATATTGACATATCACGCCTATATATCACACAATTTTGCACTACATCAGGTGTAGTAATGTCACACATATGCCAACGTACCTCATGAAATCAACAAACTGAATGTGTGGAGGGGGGTAAACCAAAACCTTAAATAAGCCTCTTTTGAAAATTGGCTCCTGGTCTATCAGAATCTGACGCCTATAGACGTCCGATTTTGGCGTCTAAAGGCGATCCCCGCGCTAAAAGGGTTAAACTAGACAAAGCGCTGTAATTGTCCTGTCTGCAAGCTAGTTTTGTCAGCACTGTCATTATCGTTTTTTATTAACAAGATACTGGCTCCATTAGCACGTCAATTTCTGTGTGCCCTGCGTGACTAAAACGTGAAGTAACGCTGTAATGCGGTGTTGATGAGGGAAGTAATCAGAAGAACAATAACTACAGGTATTCTGCCGTGCAAAGACAAAAAGCAGTAACTGCTTACTTTTCAAGTAACCAGTTGTTTGGATTTGCAGAGCGGTGATGTACTGGTAATGTATTTAGCAAGCGGGTAATTTCTTTTTCTTTGCAAATAATCAGAATGCTTCGATTCTCCTCGTGAACTGTCTCTGGAAACTAATTGGGGAGCGGTGCGTGATTACATAATGGCCAGCCAAGACAACACTACTGTTTTTATCGTTAAGTTTTCATGAGGCTTGTGAATCCGTGGCGTGCCATACCTTGTCACATCTGCTGAAATGTATTTCAAGAAAAAAACAGTTCTCAGCATTTTTGTATTTGTGTAAATCACGCGTTTTCTCTGCTTTCTTCTCACGCCAGTCTTCTGGAAGTTATTGACTTAGATCGTCTGAATAGACAAGTCAGAAGAAACTTATATTACTAGGATTACTATCTTTATTGTTTTAGACAAAAACAGAAATAGGGCCTACAGAATGAATACGTGTTCCAACAAGATAAAGTGCTGACCGGAACAATCTTGAAATAAAAAACAAACTATTTAAATGTTCTTAAATATGTAAATGTTCTGTTCCGTATGGAACGCCGAAGTTATTTATTATTTCCTAATATTAGAAAATTTATTAAAATTAATAAATGATTCATTAATAATAATAAATAATTTATTAATATTCAGAAAAACGACGACGAACATTTATTAATATTAAAAAACAATTTCCTTATATTAGAAAATCAATTTTTAATATTAGAAAATCATTTTCTAATAATAAGAATTTATTTATTTATATTAGAAAATCATTTATTAATAATTATTAGAAAAATAATTCTTAATATTAGGAATTAAGAATTCATTTTCAAATATTAAGAAATAGAATGCAATGTCTTAATATTAACAATTGATTTTCTTATATTGAAAAATATTTTCTAATGTTAAAAAATGATTTTCTAATATTAATACATTATTTTCTAATATAATAATTCATTTTAAAATATTAAGAAATAGAGTGCAATTTCTTAATATTAACAATTGATTTTCTTAAAAATAAGAATATATTTTCTAATATTAAAAAATGATTTTCTAATATTAATACATTATTTTCTAATATTAAGAAATCATTTTCTAATATTAAGAAATTATTTTCTAATATTAAGGAATCATTTTCTAATATTAAGAAATTATTTTCTAATATTGAGAAATCATTTTGTAATATTAAGAAATGGTTTGTTTGTAAACAAGTTGTTGTGCTATCTGGTGACCAGCTCGGTTTACAGGGTGGGCCAATCACAAACCTATTTATCTCTCACTGTCACTGATGACAACAACTTCACTAGGCCTTGACTGTAATTGTATTTTGGTCAGTCAGAACATTCGAACGTGTTTATTAAATTTTACAGTCACCAGGTGGGGCCGATTTTCTAATATTTATAATATATTTTCCAATATTATAAATCATTTTCTAATATTAATAAATGATTTTCTTATCTTAATGAACGATTTTCTAATATTAATAAATGATTTTCTAATATTAGAAATTCGGTCTATTTCTTAATATAAAAAAAATGATTTTTTAATATTAGAAAATGATTTTTTAATATTAGAAAATGAATTCTTAATATTAGAAAATCATTTATTAATATTAGTAATTAATTTATTAATATTAGAAAATAGAGAATAAAGTCCACTTCATAGTTCCGCGAGTATACACTGCGAGTTGATCTATGAATTGACATCCACATAATATTTTGTGATTTTAATGTGATATATGCAGTTCATTGAAGAATATCACTGTAAAATACTAAACCTTGGAATAATAGTCTACTCTATACATCATGTACATAGACCTATAGCCTACATGCATTTTCTGGCGAAACGATTGTCACTCCTCGTAACTTGGGCTAACTCACAAAGCCGCCATTACAGCCACCATTGTCAATTCTCACCATGTCCATGACGCTAATCACAACCGTTATCCTCGTGACGAAACACCGGCTTGAAAACGTCATAATCCAGGTAAATCCGGTAAATCCTGTAATTTCAGCAGGTTTACTTCGGAGAATTTCGAACCCAAGCGTCGAAGTCCACTGCTGACCATTGCCACATGGTTGAACCATGCAGATGACGGAAAGAGCGTTGTAACCCCCACTCATCATTTCCCTGTCTTGTGAAAATTAGACAGGATTTCGAGGCTATTAGTAGGAACGCGAATTTAGCCGATATAAGATTTTACGGATTACTTAATAGTGCAGGACAAGACGTAGTATAACCTCAATGTATTAGGGCCTATAATGTTGATAAATTCACAGAGCATATCACTTAGGCCTAGTATGTTTGTTTTTTTTCTAATGACACAAGTTTAGCAATCCACCTCTTAAACGAAGAAATCCCATCATAATACAAAACTGATCTTCCCCATGGTGCAACCATAGATTAACCATGGTTAATCTATGGTGCAACCAACCCAACAGGGGATGTCTACCCAGTGTTGGTTTAACCCTTTCACAGGTGGTCGCCTTTCGGTGCCACCCGCGGTGAAAGGGTTAACTCATAGCAGTCTAAATCCGACCTGTGCTCGGACCTGGCAATAATGCTTAGCCATTCACAAGATGACATCATTGCACAGCATGGAAAACCTAAGACATAAAAGGGGTGATTTATCTGCGTCACTATCGTTTTTGGAACCAAAAATATAACTCCAGGCTCAGATAAATACGAGGCTTTCGGTATTGCCCAACGTTTCTAGCTTGGTTTATCTCAAAATATGAAATCTGGTACTATGCCTCTCAGGGGATTTAGAAATATTAATACATTCTATTGTTTACCTTATTTACCCTATTAATTTTTGTGTATAGACCTATTGAATGCTTCTTCGAACATTCCGTGATGTATATTGATATATTTGATGTGAATTGATATAAAGTTATACTTCTGAATCACCGTGGATCTAAAAAATACCATTATTCACCAAAATTTCCGAAAATTTGACTACCTGATTAACATATTCAAAATGACTGTCAGTTACCATGACAACGTCACATTGGCAAATTAAATGAAGTGTATTCTGGTTATATATTATATGTGTGTTCCTGTGGTGTATGTGAAATAGATATTATGACATCAATATAAATTTATATTAGGAATATGAGAATATGTCCCAAAATCACAAAAATGGCCAGCCCACAACGACGTCTAATGTCAAAACGGCCATACTGCTAATGACGGTAGACCAGCGTTAAACCAACACTGGGTGCTACGGTGGACCAACCTAAAGCCAACACTGGACGTCCCGTATTTGTTGGGAAGGCATAGTGAACAATATTTTAGGTGAACTCGATTTTAACCCTTTCAAGCCTGAATTTACCATTGTCATCTTCCTCCACTACAAGCCGCGAATTGCTGCCGCAATTCTCGACTTGTAGTGGAGGAAGATGATTTGAAATGGATGGGAAATTGAAGAAAATTGCCATGTATTGGTAAACCAGATTCATGGGAAATTTCGTTCTGAAACCAATTGGTTGTAGGAAAATTAGGTCTATTTTCAGGGATGTAAAATGATGCTTCGATGCATCGTGGGGGTTTAAAGGGTTAAAGAGGCTATTAAGCGGAACCGTCGGCATCCTGGTGATCCAATGACCAGTTTCTAAGAAACAGCAGACGATTGCTCTACGCCACACCATTGTTCCAGCGCAACACCATAGTGCGCTGTGCTGGATGAGTGATTGAAAAACAACTTTGATGGGATTTTAATGGTGCATGGATCACCGTGCACTGGGATGCCGGTCAAATTGAGAGTAACTGAGACATGATGGGATCCGGTTTATCTTACATGTCCAGTTTGACCAGTCGGACCACCTGGTCACTGCTTTGTTAACCTTTTGAGTCCCGATCAATCACGACTAGAATCGCTTTCAGTCACTTTAATAACTGTATATCTAATTAATTAGCAGGAATAACTAAGTTTAAGTGTGTTATTTAAGAAATATGAGTATTTCTTACTCACTTAGAGGTATGGGTCGCGGTAGCGAAACACAAACTGCAAATGAATAAAAATATAAAAAAGATAAGTTGCTATTTAAAGGGATAATCCTCTGAAGACTCTTTGAAACAACGGACGCTGGTTATCACACCATCTTGGCCATTTTGGGGAATCTTTATACTCTGGGACAAACAGGTAATTCGTTTTATGTTATATATGTAATCTGATAACAATTATGCCGAATTCATGTTAAAAAATATTTTTTTCTCTTATTCAAAAGTACCTCCGATAACCCTTTATTCTACGATCGATAGTTTTAGCTGTATGACATAACGTCAAATCTATATAGTAACTAAATTACTTTATTATAATATCTGATTCAGACCTGCTCACAAAAAGGGTTTATGATAAAACTCTTTTAGCAAAGTATTTTTTAATCTATAAAAGACTAATATTGGAGGTGTAGAATTAGATACGCTGTGTGGTTAGTAACCCCATTTTCAAGGGCGATTTGATCGTCATCTAAAACATAAACGACCTATTTTTAGTTACTTGTTAATTGGTGTTTTCGCCTAAATGCTGCCAAGAGCCACATAATGTAGGAGCTCTTCCAGGTAAATGATTTTCGTCGTGTCAGTCTGGAGTATTCATTGTGAAGAATAAAAAGACTCCTCAGAAAACCTCGCCTCATTCACCAGCCCACTGTTAAACTTAATCGGCAGAAAATCTGCAGTTTTTACGCAATGTTTTTGCATCCCGCCCGCAAGTATCGAGACCTATATCGGGCGTCAGATTTGTCAATAAGACAATCTGAACGAATCAAATGTTCGCGGACACAATCGATGGTTGAGTATTTTGACAATACAATATGATTCCACAAAAAATCGTTATGATTTATCAGATTCACATTTTTCACCCATTGAAGTTCGCTACCGCGATCCACAACTTCAAGTGGGTAAAAAATAGTTACCCCTGGTTACATTTGTAGAATTTGAATCATGTCATATGCTAATCCATCCAATGTAATACTCAATCCACCAAATTTTCTTGTTTCAAGGACAGATAAAACGGCTATAGACGTAAGGGACGCACCATTTGATATCTAGGGGGGGGGGTCTAGAGTTTTTGTTGCTTGCAAGCTTTTTTTTTACCTCCGGTGTAAACAAGTTTTTTTTTTGGCGATCAACGTCCGACAATTTTTTTTTTATGTTATGTCGAAGAAATTTCTATTTTTTTCAATTTTAATCTAGCCCCCCCCCCGCCCCAGATATCAAATGATGCGTCCCTAACCAGCACTTTAAGGGATAAGAGAATAGTTTCAGTGAATCATGTGCTTAATCCATTAACCCTTGAAGCGCTGAAATCCTTTTGACAAACCATGAAAACCAAAGAGTTTTTTTCAATTTGAAATCATCATAAATGACTTTTTCAGCTCTTTCCGATTCATTTGAATACCTATGTTATGGGTCTACGGCTACTTTAAATATGTTTACTCTTACAGTGCGGGGATTGACTTTAGACGTCAGAATCTGACGTCTACAGACGTCAGATTTTGACGACTGAAGTCTATCCCCACGCTGTAAGGGTTAAGCAACCATGTCCCCAACTGACTCGAGACGTTGAACCAATATTTGTTTAATGCTGGGCCAACATCGAGGACGCCAACATTAAAACAACTTGGTCGTCTCGTGTCTGCTGGGTCACAATGTGCGCCATAATATTGCAAATACATTGACACATTAAAGTAAAAATGAAGCTATTTTTACATTTTATTTATAAATGTATAAGTTGGTTTAATGTGAACAAAACTATAGTTTGCATTACTTGGCATTAACGTTTAAGTTACTTCATTAAAAAAGGCATTTAAGCTATATTTCTGAAAACTCAGATGTACATCCGTCACGTACCATATCTTTGAGAAGGGCCATTAATTTGAGTAAGTTACCAGAAAAGTTACCAGAAAAAAAAGTTTGTGGAGTTTATCAATTAACATTATTGTGATTCACAGTGACTGAACATGTTCAGTAGACTAATGTCATTGTAGACTAATGTAGTCGGTGATGTATGTGTACGACACACGAAGTTAGACATACACAACTTCTTTCAGCTTCCTCCTCGATGTATGTATAATAATAAATATAATAAATAAACACTTATATAGCGCCATATATCTGTAGCACAATCATAGGCGCTTCATATGTGATAAATTGTCCAGTCACTGTAGCGTTTATTTAAAAGTAAAACATATGTACTAAAAACGGGTAAGTATAGATTTAAAAACCACTTAAAAGTGTATCTTCTCTGAGGCATTTCACAGATATTGGTAAATTAACGGAAAGCCACTGTGAACAGGTAAGTTTTGATGTATGACTTGAATTTACTGAGGGTATTGTTAACTTCTTTGGCAATTTGTTCCATTCTACAGCTGCAGCGGAGGAAAAGGCTCTCTCTCCGAATGTTTTTGTGTGGGTTTTCAGAACAGCCAAATACCCTTCTCCTTCAGATCGGAGATTGCGCGCTGGTATGTAGGGGGTTAATAAGTCTGTGATATATTGAGGAGCCTTGCCATTTAGAGCACAGTGTGTTGTCAGTAAAATTTTGTAAGTTATGCGGTGCTCCACTGGAAGCCAGTGGAGTTCCTGTAGGATGGGAGTGATGTGTTCATATTTTTGACGGAGAGTTAGTATTTTGGCTGCCATGTTTTTGACCTGCTGTAGTTTTTAAGAGATGACGATGGTAGGCCGTACAGAAGTGAGTTACAATAATCTAGTCGCGATGTAATAAAGGCATGGATTAGCGTTAAACCAACACTGGGTGCTACGGTGGACCAACCTAAAGCCAACACTGGACGTCCCGTATTTGTTGGGAAGGCATAGTGAACAATATTTTAGGTGAACTCGATTTTAACCCTTTCAAGCCTGAATTTACCATTGTCATCTTCCTCCACTATAAGCCGCGAATTGCTGCCGCAATTCTCGACTTGTAGTGGAGGAAGATGATTTGAAATGGATGGGAAATTGAAGAAAATTGCCATGTATTGGTAAACCAGATTCATGGGAAATTTCGTTCTGAAACCAATTGGTTGTAGGAAAATTAGGTCTATTTTCAGGGATGTAAAATGATGCTTCGATGCATCGTGGGGGTTTAAAGGGTTAAAGAGGCTATTAAGCGGAACCGTCGGCATCCTGGTGATCCAATGACCAGTTTCTAAGAAACAGCAGACGATTGCTCTACGCCACACCATTGTTCCAGCGCAGCACCATAGTGCGCTGTGCTGGATGAGTGATTGAAAAACAACTTTGATGGGATTTCAATGGTGCATGGATCACCGTGCACTGGGATGCCGGTCAAATTGGGAGTAAATGAGACATGATGGGATCCGGTTTATCTTACATGTCCAGTTTGACCAGTCGGACCACCTGGTCACTGCTTTGTTAACCTTTTGAGTCCCGATCAATCACAACTAGAATCGCTTTCAGTCACTTTAATAACTGTATATCTAATTAATTAGCAGGAATAACTAAGTTTAAGTGTGTTATTTAAGAAATATGAGTATTTCTTACTCACTTAGAGGTATGGGTCGCGGTAGCGAAACACAAACTGCAAATGAATAAAAATATAAAAAAGATAAGTTGCTATTTAAAGGGATAATCCTCTGAAGACTCTTTGAAACAACGGACGCTGGTTATCACACCATCTTGGCCATTTTGGGGAATCTTTATACTCTGGGACAAACAGGTAATTCGTTTTATGTTATATATGTAATCTGATAACAATTATGCCGAATTCATGTTAAAAAATATTTTTTTCTCCTATTCAAAAGTACCTCCGATAACCCTTTATTCTACGATCGATAGTTTTAGCTGTATGACATAACGTCAAATCTATATAGTAACTAAATTACTTTATTATAATATCTGATTCAGACCTGCTCACAAAAAGGGTTTATGATAAAACTCTTTTAGCAAAGTATTTTTTAATCTATAAAAGACTAATATTGGAGGTGTAGAATTAGATACGCTGTGTGGTTAATAACCCCATTTTCAAGGGCGATTTGATCGTCATCTAAAACATAAACGACCTATTTTTAGTTACTTGTTAATTGGTGTTTTCGCCTAAATGCTGCCAAGAGCCACATAATGTAGGAGCTCTTCCAGGTAAATGATTTTCGTCGTGTCAGTCTGGAGTATTCATTGTGAAGAATAAAAAGACTCCTCAGAAAACCTCGCCTCATTCACCAGCCCACTGTTAAACTTAATCGGCAGAAAATCTGCAGTTTTTACGCAATGTTTTTGCATCCCGCCCGCAAGTATCGAGACCTATATCGGGCGTCAGATTTGTCAATAAGACAATCTGAACGAATCAAATGTTCGCGGACACAATCGATGGTTGAGTATTTTGACAATACAATATGATTCCACAAAAAATCGTTATGATTTATCAGATTCACATTTTTCACCCATTTGAAGTTCGCTACCGCGATCCACAACTTCAAGTGGGTAAAAAATAGTTACCCCTGGTTACATTTGTAGAATTTGAATCATGTCATATGCTAATCCATCCAATGTAATACTCAATCCACCAAATTTTCTTGTTTCAAGGACAGATAAAACGGCTATAGACGTAAGGGACGCACCATTTGATATCTAGGGGGGGGGGGTCTAGAGTTTTTGTTGCTTGCAAGCTTTTTTTTTACCTCCGGTGTAAACAAGTTTTTTTTTTGGCGATCAACGTCCGACAATTTTTTTTTTATGTTATGTCGAAGAAATTTCTATTTTTTTCAATTTTAATCTAGCCCCCCCCCCCCGCCCCAGATATCAAATGATGCGTCCCTAACCAGCACTTTAAGGGATAAGAGAATAGTTCCAGTGAATCATGTGCTTAATCCATTAACCCTTGAAGCGCTGAAATCCTTTTGACAAACCATGAAAACCAAAGAGTTTTTTTCAATTTGAAATCATCATAAATGGCTTATTCAGCTCTTTCCGATTCATTTGAATACCTATGTTATGGGTCTACGGCTACTATAAATATGTTTACTCTTACAGTGCGGGGATTGACTTTAGACGTCAGAATCTGACGTCTACAGACGTCAGATTTTGACGACTGAAGTCTATCCCCACGCTGTAAGGGTTAAGCAACCATGTCCCCATCTGACTCGAGACGTTGAACCAATATTTGTTTAATGCTGGGCCAACATCGAGGACGCCAACATTAAAACAACTTGGTCGTCTCGTGTCTGCTGGGTCACAATGTGCGCCATAATATTGCAAATACATTGACACATTAAAGTAAAAATGAAGCTATTTTTACATTTTATTTATAAATGTATAAGTTGGTTTAATGTGAACAAAACTATAGTTTGCATTACTTGGCATTAACGTTTAAGTTACTTCATTAAAAAAGGCATTTAAGCTATATTTCTGAAAACTCAGATGTACATCCGTCACGTACCATATCTTTGAGAAGGGCCATTAATTTGAGTAAGTTACCAGAAAAGTTACCAGAAAAAAAAGTTTGTGGAGTTTATCAATTAACATTATTGTGATTCACAGTGACTGAACATGTTCAGTAGACTAATGTCATTGTAGACTAATGTAGTCGGTGATGTATGTGTACGACACACGAAGTTAGACATACACAACTTCTTTCAGCTTCCTCCTTGATGTATGTATAGTAATAAATATAATAAATAAACACTTATATAGCGCCATCTATCTGTAGCACAATCATAGGCGCTTCATATGTGATAAATTGTCCAGTCACTGTAGCGTTTATTTAAAAGTAAAACATATGTACTAAAAACGGGTAAGTATAGATTTAAAAACCACTTAAAAGTGTATCTTCTCTGAGGCATTTCACAGATATTGGTAAATTAACGGAAAGCCACTGTGAACAGGTAAGTTTTGATGTATGACTTGAATTTACTGAGGGTATTGTTAACTTCTTTGGCAATTTGTTCCATTCTACAGCTGCAGCGGAGGAAAAGGCTCTCTCTCCGAATGTTTTTGTGTGGGTTTTTGGAACAGCCAAATACCCTTCTCCTTCAGATCGGAGATTGCGCGCTGGTATGTAGGGGGTTAATAAGTCTGTGATATATTGAGGAGCCTTGCCATTTAGAGCACAGTGTGTTGTCAGTAAAATTTTGTAAGTTATGCGGTGCTCCACTGGAAGCCAGTGGAGTTCCTGTAGGATGGGAGTGATGTGTTCATATTTTCGACGGAGAGTTAGTATTTTGGCTGCCATGTTTTTGACCTGCTGTAGTTTTTAAGAGATGACGATGGTAGGCCGTACAGAAGTGAGTTACAATAATCTAGTCGCGATGTAATAAAGGCATGGATTAGCGTTAAACCAACACTGGGTGCTACGGTGGACCAACCTAAAGCCAACACTGGACGTCCCGTATTTGTTGGGAAGGCATAGTGAACAATATTTTAGGTGAACTCGATTTTAACCCTTTCAAGCCTGAATTTACCATTGTCATCTTCCTCCACTATAAGCCGCGAATTGCTGCCGCAATTCTCGACTTGTAGTGGAGGAAGATGATTTGAAATGGATGGGAAATTGAAGAAAATTGCCATGTATTGGTAAACCAGATTCATGGGAAATTTCGTTCTGAAACCAATTGGTTGTAGAAAATTAGGTCTATTTTCAGGGATGTAAAATGATGCTTCGATGCATCGTGGGGGTTTAAAGGGTTGAAGAGGCTATTAAGCGGAACCGTCGGCATCCTGGTGATCCAATGACCAGTTTCTAAGAAACAGCAGACGATTGCTCTACGCCACACCATTATTCCAGCGCAGCACCATAGTGCGCTGTGCTGGATGAGTGATTGAAAAACAACTTTGATGGGATTTCAATGGTGCATGGATCACCGTGCACTGGGATGCCGGTCAAATTGAGAGTAACTGAGACATGATGGGATCCGGTTTATCTTACATGTCCAGTTTGACCAGTCGGACCACCTGGTCACTGCTTTGTTAACCTTTTGAGTCCCGATCAATCACGACTAGAATCGCTTTCAGTCACTTTAATAACTGTATATCTAATTAATTAGCAGGAATAACTAAGTTTAAGTGTGTTATTTAAGAAATATGAGTATTTCTTACTCACTTAGAGGTATGGGTCGCGGTAGCGAAACACAACCTGCAAATGAATAAAAATATAAAAAAGATAAGTTGCTATTTAAAGGGATAATCCTCTGAAGACTCTTTGAAACAACGGACGCTGGTTATCACACCATCTTGGCCATTTTGGGGAATCTTTATACTCTGGGACAAACAGGTAATTCGTTTTATGTTATATATGTAATCTGATAACAATTATGCCGAATTCATGTTAAAAAATATTTTTTTCTCCTATTCAAAAGTACCTCCGATAACCCTTTATTCTACGATCGATAGTTTTAGCTGTATGACATAACGTCAAATCTATATAGTAACTAAATTACTTTATTATAATATCTGATTCAGACCTGCTCACAAAACGGGTTTATGATAAAACTCTTTTAGCAAAGTATTTTTTAATCTATAAAAGACTAATATTGGAGGTGTAGAATTAGATACGCTGTGTGTTTAGTAACCCCATTTTCAACGGCGATTTGATCGTCATCTAAAACATAAACGACCTATTTTTAGTTACTTGTTAACCCTTTGAATACGAGATTATTATGCTACTGCGCTGTTTCTGAAACGAGATTATTTTATGACGTCATAGTTATCTCATGCAATCAAACCCGGAGATCTCCGGGCCTCGTATCTGAATGGTCTCCCTGAATCACGGAGATCTCCGGGCCTCGTCACAAACGGGTTAATTGGTGTTTTTCGCCTAAATGCTGCCAAGAGCCACATAATGTAGGAGCTCTTCCAGGTAAATGATTTTCGTCGTGTCAGTCTGGAGTATTCATTGTGAAGAATAAAAAGACTCCTCAGAAAACCTCGCCTCATTCACCAGCCCACTGTTAAACTTAATCGGCAGAAAATCTGCAGTTTTTACGCAATGTTTTTGCATCCCGCCCGCAAGTATCGAGACCTATATCGGGCGTCAGATTTGTCAATAAGACAATCTGAACGAATCAAATGTTCGCGGACACAATCGATGGTTGAGTATTTTGACAATACAATATGATTCCACAAAGACTCGTTATGATTTATCAGATTCACATTTTTCACCCATTTGAAGTTCGCTACCGCGATCCACAACTTCAAGTGGGTAAAAAATAGTTACCCCTGGTTACATTTGTAGAATTTGAATCATGTCATATGCTAATCCATCCAATGTGATACTCAATCCACCAAATTTTCTTGTTTCAAGGACAGATAAAACGGCTATAGACGTAAGGGACGCACCATTTGATATCTAGGGGGGGTCTAGAGTTTTTGTTGCTTGCAAGCTTTTTTTTTACCTCCGGTGTAAACAATTTTTTTTTTGGCGATCAACGTCCGACAATTTTTTTTTTATGTTATGTCGAAGAAATTTCTATTTTTTTCAATTTTAATCTAGCCCCCCCCCCCCGCCCCAGATATCAAATGATGCGTCCCTAACCAGCACTTTAAGGGATAAGAGAATAGTTTCAGTGAATCATGTGCTTAATCCATTAACCCTTGAAGCGCTGAAATCCTTTTGACAAACCATGAAAACCAAAGAGTTTTTTTCAATTTGAAATCATCATAAATGACTTATTCAGCTCTTTCCGATTCATTTGAATACCTATGTTATGGGTCTACGGCTACTATAAATATGTTTACTCTTACAGTGCGGGGATTGACTTTAGACGTCAGAATCTGACGTCTACAGACGTCAGATTTTGACGACTGAAGTCTATCCCCACGCTGTAAGGGTTAAGCAACCATGTCCCCAACTGACTCGAGACGTTGAACCAATATTTGTTTAATGCTGGGCCAACATCGAGGACGCCAACATTAAAACAACTTGGTCGTCTCGTGTCTGCTGGGTCACAATGTGCGCCATAATATTGCAAATACATTGACACATTAAAGTAAAAATGAAGCTATTTTTACATTTTATTTATAAATGTATAAGTTGGTTTAATGTGAACAAAACTATAGTTTGCATTACTTGGCATTAACGTTTAAGTTACTTCATTAAAAAAGGCATTTAAGCTATATTTCTGAAAACTCAGATGTACATCCGTCACGTACCATATCTTTGAGAAGGGCCATTAATTTGAGTAAGTTACCAGAAAAGTTACCAGAAAAAAAAGTTTGTGGAGTTTATCAATTAACATTATTGTGATTCACAGTGACTGAACATGTTCAGTAGACTAATGTCATTGTAGACTAATGTAGTCGGTGATGTATGTGTACGACACACGAAGTTAGACATACACAACTTCTTTCAGCTTCCTCCTCGATGTATGTATAATAATAAATATAATAAATAAACACTTATATAGCGCCATATATCTGTAGCACAATCATAGGCGCTTCATATGTGATAAATTGTCCAGTCACTGTAGCGTTTATTTAAAAGTAAAACATATGTACTAAAAACGGGTAAGTATAGATTTAAAAACCACTTAAAAGTGTATCTTCTCTGAGGCATTTCACAGATAATGGTAAATTAACGGAAAGCCACTGTGAACAGGTAAGTTTTGATGTATGACTTGAATTTACTGAGAGTATTGTTAACTTCTTTGGCAATTTGTTCCATTCTACAGCTGCAGCGGAGGAAAAGGCTCTCTCTCCGAATGTTTTTGTGTGGGTTTTTGGAACAGCCAAATACCCTTCTCCTTCAGATCGGAGATTGCGCGCTGGTATGTAGGGGGTTAATAAGTCTGTGATATATTGAGGAGCCTTGCCATTTAGAGCAGTTGTCAGTAAAATTTTGTAAGTTATGCGGTGCTCCACTGGAAGCCAGTGGAGTTCCTGTAGGATGGGAGTGATGTGTTCATATTTTCGACGGAGAGTTAGTATTTTGGCTGCCATGTTTTTGACCTGCTGTAGTTTTTAAGAGATGACGATGGTAGGCCGTACAGAAGTGAGTTACAATAATCTAGTCGCGATGTAATAAAGGCATGGATTAGCTTTTCTGCTGCATTCTGTGTCAGATATTTTCGCACATCAGCGATGTTTCTAAGCTGGGCGATTGATGTTTGGCAAAGTGTTTGAATGTGTTTTTCCATGTTTAATGATTTGTCCATGATAACACCAAGGTTTCTGGCGTCCGTCGTGGAAGAAGTTCTATCATCACCAATCTCGATTTCATCAAACTGAACACAATCACGCTTCATATAATTAAAAATTCTGTTTTTTGAGCGTTCAATTGCAGTTTGTTTTCCGCCATCCATTGTCGGATTTCAGATACACATTCCTGGATGGTTCGCAATGCTTCTGCTTGGGATTAAAATCCTTCGTTTTAAAAAATATATATATTTTTGTGTCATCCGCGTAGAGGTGTATCTCAAGATTATGACGCTTAGCAAAAGCTCCGATTGGTGATGTGTAGATAGTAAAAAGTATGGGTCCCAAGACGGATCCCTGAGGAACCCCATACTGGAGATCTGCTGGTTCTGATTTGGTGCCGTTGATGACTACAGATTGTGACCTTCCGCGGAGATAAGAATTCATCCACGCTAAGGCTGTTCCGGATAAACCAAGATTATCATGTAGACGTTCAATAAGAATGTCATGGTCTATGGTGTCGAACGCGGCAGAGAGGTCGAGAAGTACCAGAAAGACACCACAGCTCTTGTCCATTGTCACCAGCAGATCGTTTTGTACTTTCAATAATGCTGTCTCTGTACTATGATAACAGCAGATTGTTTTTTCTCGTACAGGTCGTGCTTCCTCATATATGATGTCAGCTGGGCCGCGACGACCTTTTCTAGAACGTTAGATGTATATTGCAGGTTGGTCACTGATCTGTAGTTGCGTAATACTTCTGTGTCAAGATTCGTCTTTTTCAGCAGGGGACGCAGCAAGGCTGACTTGAAACTGGTTGGAAACGTTCCAGAAGCCAGTGATTTATTGATGATCTGCGTAATAGTAGGTAGTAGTGTATCTGTCTTTTTCAAAAGCCAAGTTGGTAAGGGATCCAGGCTGCAAGACTTTGTAGGTGAATTCTTGATGATCTTTAATATTTCTTCATCGGTCATGAGTGTAAATTTTGATAGATCTTCACCCAGAGAGCTTGTGATTGGTGACAGAATAGTGTCAGTTAAGGTGATCGAGTCCAGCTGAGAACGTATGCTTGTTATTTTTTCGGTGAAGAAAGTGCAGAATTTATCAGCCAGATCCTTGCTGGAATCATGCGCGGGCAGAAGTGCTGGTCCCTTACGATGGAGTAACTCATTCATGACCTGGTATAGCTTATTCTGATCTGAACCACATGTTTCTATCTTTGTCTGATAATATTCAATTTTGGCTGCTCTACACATGTCAGAGACATGATCTCTTTGATTTGTCAGCATCTGGCGATGTACTGTCAGCTTGGTGGATCTCCATTTCCTTCCATACCGTCGTCTGATAGCATGTTCTGCCTTGATGTTATCGCTAATCCATGGGATGTTTCGAGATCTCTGTGAAACGACTTTTGTTTGTTCTGGTAAGTGTTTGTCTATAAGGTCTAGTAAGACATGAATATACTGATCAACTAGACACTCGAGAGATGATGCAAGATCTCTTAACCCGTTGAACACGAGATCATTATGCTACTGCGCTCTTTCTGAAACGAGATTATTTTATGACGTCATAGTTATCTCATGCAATCAGACCCGGAGATCTCCGGGCCTCGTATCTGAATGGTCTCCCTAAATTACGGAGATCTCCGGGGCTCGTCACAAACGGGTTAACAATTCTGACTTCAAAATGTCGCTGTCAAATTTATCTTGCAGAATGTTCTTTAATTTGCGATATGTCAATTGAGCCTTTCCTATTGGTGGCTTCGTGGTATTTAATGAGCAGCGTACAGCAAAATGATCAGATATCAGATCAGCAACATGCACTTCACTGACGATGGTAGCTGGTTTACATATGATCCAATCAATGATGTTGCCTTTTATGTGTGTTGGCTCAGAGACCATCTGATGCAGACTTAGCCTCTTAAGAGCATCCTTGGTACGCCTCACTTTGTCATAATCAGAGTTCCATGCTATATTGATATCTCCTGCTATGAGCACCGGGTTGTTTGACATAGTCACGTTGCTGAGAAAATCAACAAATTCGTCATAGAATAGGTTTGGGGTCAGTTTGTTTTTTCGTGAAGGTGGTGGTCTATACACGAAAACCAAGTCAACCACGAGAGAATTAACAGACATTTTGCATGCCAGGTGTTCGAAAGATGCAAGTGTAGATTTACACTCCTCGGATTTCAAGGTTATGTTCAATGATGTTTTGTGGATCATGGCTACTCCTCCCCCACTGCCTTGTGATCAAGGAACGTTGACAAAAGAGTAACCAGAAGGTACATTGTTATCAATATCACATACTTAAATTAGATATCACCTTGAAAAAAAAGTGCTTGTAAGCGCGAATAATATGTCAAAACAAACACTACCCGTGACTGTCACCTGAATGGTAAAAAAATAATCCTAAAATGTTATCCGTTTGGCTGTGATCCAGGGAAACATATCTGTAAGTGACAGTGCACAATTAATCCAGATCCCTGCTGACTAATGTTTTTGACGGGTTGGATGTTTTACGTGAGGAGAGAAAATGCACTTCATCAGTAAAACATCATCTGATTTGTGGCTGTGACGCCTTAAAATATTACATTAACTCCATTATTACCAAGACTACCCTGCAGCCTACGTACAAGTAAATCATAAGAAAGCTCCACATTTCTGAATTTATATGACATTCTTAACTCCAGTACATCGTAACTATACCGCAAATTACGTTTCTAATTCAATTTTTATCAGCTAAATGTTATTTATTTATTAATTTATTAATTTAATAATTCATTCATTCATTCATTCATTCATTCATTCATTCATTCATTCATTCATTCATTCATTCATTCATTCATTCATTCATTCATTCATTCATTCATTCATTCATTCATTCATTCATTCATTCATTCATTCATTTATTTATTTATTTATTTATTTATTTATTTATTTATTTATTTATTTATTTATTTATTTATTTATTTATTTATTTATTTATTTATTTATTTATTTATTTATTTATTTATTTATTTATTTATTTATTTATTTATTTATTTATTTATTTATTTATTTATTTATTTATTTATTTATTTATTTATTTATTATTTACTTGTTCGTTCATTTATTTTATTATTGACCCGACCGCCCGACTGACCGACCAACCGACCGTCCGACTGACTGCCTCACTGACTGATTGACTGACTGACCTACTGACTGACTGACTGACTCGCTCCAATTAAGTGTAGACAATGACTGCCTTCAATTCGTTTGGGTTAGCTTTTATGCAGCTTACAGCAAACCACCAGTTGTATGTCTCTGTTTCCCTAAATTTTTCAGATATTTGACAATTTGTATTTTTTATTTGCATAGGGAAGAGTGTTATCATATGCACAATTTGTAAGCATGGCAGTTTTGACGAAATACAAAACGTCATTAATTGAAACATTGAAAAGCATAGGTCGACGACAGACCCTTGTGTTTAATGCAAAAAAAATATTTTGCATGTTTATGTTAGTAGTTTAGAACGAAATTGTGACTTATATATTATGCGGGATAGCAATAATTGAATGTACGGATAATTTCGCGGATAATTTCGTTGTGTAGTTTTATGGTGGCACGATGTAAGTGATGACCTTCAGTTTTATTATTAGAGTACATGTACTAGCATTATCTATGCGTGTTTAATCTCTGTCATCTACGCACCACAATTAATTTACCATAAAAAAATATGGCTCGCATTATAGTGGGTGAATTTATCAATGTTATTTTTTTTTGCCTTGAAGAATATTCGCTCAGTGATGGGGCAATGCTTCACCATTAATTATTGTTTCTGGATACCATGGCGAACAGAATGTATCCCCAGACTACTTAAATCTAAAAAAACCTCCTTATTATCAGTAACATTTACAATACACAATTGTAGAACAACAGGCTTGTTCTCCAGCTGTTCCAAAACATGTAATACACATGAAAGATCCGTCACGTTCGAAATTCGCTCTCAGCTACTAACATGCTAAATATTATAACTGCAATGCAGTTTCTAGTTGTTTCCCAACAAAGACGAAACTTTGTTTATGTGTTGGTTTGATGATGGTCCGCCGTCTTCGACGCCGGCCCAGCATCAAACCAACACATAATCAACGCTTCGTCTTTGCTGGAAAACAACCACGGATCCCCCGAGTGGCGGTCCCCCTCTTTATCCTGTTGTAATCCCGATCCTGTGTGTTTTGGAGTTTTAATTCTGCAGAGGATTAGCGCTGAGGCATGACGTGAGACGCCTGGTTGAGTGAGATACGGACCCACACACTGCAGACCTGGATCACGCGGGATAGCGAGCTTTATCAACACGTCAATCCAGAATCCAGATGATTCCCTCCCCATAGAAAGCCTCAGCGTGCTAGATCAAAAGAGAGTGTGAAGTGAATGACTGACAACGACTCTGCTGTGTAAAGCCGGAAGGCAGTAACTGCTCACTTTTCAAGTAAGCAGCTATACTGTTTTGTTTAGTTTTGCAAGCAGACATTATTTTCAGCAGTCGTATCTTTTTTCATGCTTGCATACCAACATTAAAACATGTAATGTTGACTAGATGTATGACTTAGTCGGATCTTATTGTGTTATTTTACTTTAAATACACCTGTGATGTCAGTCTATTGTCCAAACAGTAGATTCTGATCTACGAATCTATAGATATTTCCAATACTGGTCAGGTCGGGCACAATATGCGGGTTTAACCTTGAAGTTACATGGCTAATAGTTTGTGGTTTACCATGCTGACAATTAAATTGCGTTTTTCTATATAACATATTCGAACAAATGTACTTATTTTGTGTATCTTAAGTCGAAGAAAAAACTCAATTACGATAGATTCTTACATCCGAATATAGTCGGCGATTCGCGCCTCGTACATTCGGATCTACGAATCTATCGAATTTCGTCCTTTCTCCTTGACATAACAATAAATCCGTTTTAATAATCTCAAGTCACATCGGGTAGATACTGGAGACTGCAGGTGTCTGACGGGCAGTTTGTTGGGGAGAAACTTGCGTTTGACTCATCAGCGACAGCACAAGACAGCTGTTTTTATAGTCGCATTACCCATATTCTGATGTAGGCCCATCAAGAGTTGTTGTCGTCTGCTGTGAGTTACTGGTCACAATCAAGTATCACCTGTCCAGTAGCGGCACCACCGTCTTTGACCTCGCCAGATGAGTTTTATAAACAAACATGCTCTTCGAGTTTTAGAAGGCGCGTTTGCCAATTTGGTATCATCTTGTACGGTGTATGTTGGCTTGTTTGTGTGTTTGTGGGTTTTTAATACACAATGTCCTTAATACAATAAATTCAGCGAATATATTTGAATACACCTGAGCAGTGGGGGTAGCCTGAAACTGTTACACCGGTGATGGTTTAATGTTGAGCCAGCTTTGCAGACAGTGGTTCAGCATTTAGCCATCAATGGGTTAACATATTGTGACATGGTGTGACTACGTAGAGGAATAGACTATGATGATTATGATACCGTGGCTTTGTCAAACCAAGGTCAAACAAAGCTCCAAACTGAACATTCATAGGTAACGCAATACTATATATACTAAAGATATCTCAATGGATTCTTTAAACTTCAAAATGTATGAGATGACTATAATATGAACATAATACAAGGAGAAATCCCAATCAATTATTTGAACTTTAGAATGTATGAGGTTATTATCAGCTGATTATAACATCTCCTTGAAGTTAGAAGGTGCTAAACTGCCACTTTACAGTGGCAGTTTAGCACCTTCTAACTCCAAGAGGACGATAATATGCACATGATCATGTAAACGTAGTAACATATGCTCGCAGCAGCTGCATTGCTCTCAGCAAAGATTTTTATCAACGCCAGTAGCCATTGGTCTATATTGCTCTGGGGTATTATAAAAGTCTAGCATGAAGCTGTTTTCCTGCAAATTGTATAATTTCTCCAAATTTGTTTTGAAAGCAGCTACACAGGAGATATTTGCTTGTGACCCCGAGCAGACACTTTTTGTGAGTGCGGATCTCAACTCACCAGGGACTGTAATACCTGGCTTCTACTGGAAATCCCTCACAGGCGAGCGTGGACGCCACTTAAATAACCCGGGATTTACATGGCAAATTGAATTGTCGATTCTGCCCCTCGCAGCCCCCGAGCTTCAGCCTGTTCAGTTAACCCTTTGAAGCCTGAATTTACCATTGTCATCTTCATCCACAACAAGCCGCGAATTGCTGTCGCAATTCTCGACTTGTAGTGGATGAAAACGACTTCAATTGGGTGACAAATGAAAAAATATACTGTTATTTTTGAAACAGTTTCATGACAATTTTCGTTCTAAAACCCCTAGGTTTCAGGAAACTAAGTAATTCTTCAGAGATGCGAGATGATGCTTTAATGCATCGTGAGGGTCTAAAGGGTTAAGGGAATTACTTTGAACGCTTCTCTCGACTTAACTCGTCACTAGTACAGGACGTTTCAATTGCCAGCTTTGTGTTCTGTCAATCGATGATTTTGCTGTTTATTATATATATATGCCTTTATCACACAATGTTTCTGACATTCCTGCTGGAGTATTCTTTATACTAGGGGGTGGTAGCCGGTTTGCTGCTGAATCTCACAGCCAATAGAGAGTGAGGGGGGGGGGGGGGCTACTCAAAGATATCTACAGGTATGCAGCAATTTGCTGGTGGTGAACCTTCACAGCCTCCTTTACGCTCCCACCCCTTGATCCCACTGCTGACTGTTCAGCTCACAGGGCTGTGGCGGCAATTACCAGACAAAATATGTCATACTGTTTCTCTTCGAATTGTCGCCTCCTACCATCAAATATCTTGAATAATGAGATTGTTGAATTCCAAATTTCCCCATATGAATGCGTTAAATATACTGTATGCCACATATCGCCAGGCTAAATTACACCGATGAAGGACGCACTCGTGCCGTTTAAAATTGATTTGAAATAGTATGGATAATTACTTTGTGCGGAGTAGTTCTGGGGATTTCACTTGGCCATTAAGTGAATTAACATAATAATGAAATCCTTGTTCTTTCTTAAAATGGAGCACGGAAGATGCCTCCGCGATTCACCGCGTTCTACCGTGGTCCAATCCGGCAATGTGAGAAATGGGCTTTGACACTTTAGCCGCCAAATTATTTAATAGGAATTTTCACCATCTTAAAGTTGTGTCTCGCTGACGCGACCCACAACTTCAAGTGAGTGAAAATTATTCAGATTTGCCAAAATGAAGGGTAAATATTTTCAACTCTTGCTGATTTATGTCACGTTTTATCTTTGACATGTTTGAAAGGTGGCACTTGATGTGCGAATAAAAAAAATGAAAACCCGAATATAATCGGGACAGGTGGTTAGAGATCAATCTTTGCCTCTTGGTGTCTTGCCTCAACTGCCGCGGTTCTCTATGCTCCTCATTTTACACATGACAACGCGGAGCTTAACATTCAATATTTTTTTTTCCTCTTTCTTTGTTTCTATTTACATCGAAACACGAATATACATGTACATCTAACCTCATCAGGTGATGCAGTAAGGCGCTTTATAAGGTGGTACAATCTTCTTCTCTCTTCTTCTCTCCGCCAAGAAAAAATATATTGAAAGATTAGGACTCAGACTCAAATTTCATTTATTTGATCATAGCTAAACAAAGATTATATATGACAATGTCGTGGTCAGAACGCCGACACCCATCATTTCTATCCATTCACAGAAGAGCTCTTGAAAACATAATTATTCCGGTTTCTACATAGTCTTGTTTTTGTTATGATCTGATGACGGATGTGATTAAACCGGAAATGAGTAACCCTTAACTTCCCGAGTCGTTGTAACGCAATGCATTTTTTTCACTATGGTCGGATAACAGATTTCGCACAATTCAGAAAGTCTTCAAAACACTTCAGACTTTATATCTCATAAGATTTAAATGGGACATGCGATGCAACAGTGAATCCTGTAGAATATAATCCGAAGTAAATAACAAAATGCTTGTACATGTATCTTACAATTTAAGATATTATTCAGGTTATGTTGAATATATAAAAGAAACGTTGAACCAAATAATGTGAAAAATGTGTGATTTTGATTGTCATCCCTAATAAAATATCATCATGGCCAAGGTGAATCAGACGTTAATATATGATCGTTCGAGTTTCCTGCGATCTAATATTTTCTTCTTTCCAGTACACACATATTATATTTGAACCAATCTCAGCAATAACTTACAAATGTGTGTCATAGTAAACTAACCAAGTACAATATAAAAATGTATAACTAAAAATGACAAACGTGCCATGTATAACATCTTGAAGCAGGAATACATTTTAAAACCCTCACATGATGAGTCGTACATCATACACACAATAATAACAGTGACAAGAAATGTATCTTAAATTATTGATTCACATTCAACCAAGTTTAAGCACTCAGGTCAGGTGTGAGTATTCTGGCATAGCACTGTCGTTACAGGAAATTTACGGGGTTTTCTGTAGTGTTTATTATCTGCATGTTCTCCTAAGTAGGTCTGACACGCTAGGATTATGGGAAAAGCCGTGTTCACATCCTGACGTACCATTTTTCACTCTTCGCATTTCCTCAAAATAGCAAGGCAAGCGATGGCACAATGCTGGTGGGCAGTTACACAGACGTGTCTGACGTAGGCCCAGCAATGAGATGGACAACACTAAAACATCCCGTTTTCCCAAGAGAATTATATTTTTGGAAGCAAGCATTAAACAAGATAGCAAGAGCAATCAAGAGCAAGCAAGCAACAAGCAGACAGGCCCATAAGGCCCGTAAGCCCATAAGAAGATTTTAACTTTCCGGAGCCTGCACAAAGTCCTTATACCTATTTATACAGAATTATATGAGCTTGTATGACTGTGTCTGTCCAAGGAACTTGGTCTGTCTGAACGTAAATACAGAGCCATGTGTATCTGCATTAGTGTCAGAATAAACAAAGAAAGGTGAGTGTGTGCCTGGGTACGTCCACCTTGAAATAAATAAATAAATAAATAAATAAATAAATAAATAAATAAATAAATAAATAAATAAATAAATAAATAAATAAATAAATAAATAAATAAATAAATAAATAAATAAATAAATAAATAAATAAATAAATAAATAAATAAATAAATAAATAAATAAATAAATAAATAAATAAATAAATAAATAAATAAATAAATAAATAAATAAATAAATAAATAAATAAATAAATAAATAAATAAATAAATAAATAAATAAATAAATAAATAAATAAATAAATAAATAAATAAATAAATAAATAAATAAATAAATAAATAAATAAATAAATAAATAAATAAATGAATGAATGAATGAATAAATAATAAATAAATAAATAAATAAATAAATAAATAAATAAATAAATAAATAAATAAATAAATAAATAAATACGAGAACACGAATAGTTGTGAAGATAATACAGAAACCTGTGTGTCTGTAAGTGTTTCTTGGAGTAAAATTATGGAGCTGTACGTCTGTATGTGTCTTCTTGAAAAGACATAGAAATATGTGCGTTTGTTGTGTCTGCCTGGTAGTAAATACAACAACATGTGTGTGTGTGTGTCTATATGTCTGATTGGTAGTAAGTACAGAAACATGTGTATAAACTATGTGTCTGCCTCGTAGTAAGTACAACAACCTGTATGTATGTACATGTCTGCTTGATATAATGTAGTAAGCCCAGAACCTATATATATATGGGTCATTCCAGCGAAAAGGAGACTATTTGGGATGTATTTTGTCCCATCCTAATTAAATCTAATTATGTAATGTATTGACATTTTTTTCTTTCCCAATATATAGTATGAACTAGTTTACAGCGTGTGTTTATATATTCACATTGTCATTGTGGTGATAGTTTAATTTATTTCGAATTTTTGAGAAACAAAAATCCTTAAATTGTCCACTAAGTTACTGTCCCAGTGCCAGGCCTATGTTTATAATGCTGCTGATGAATACATTACGCCAGCAATATAAATTTGCTTTCCCTAGCATATCATTTATAGTATTGAGACTAGTATTATTGTAAACATTTGTTAATTGAAAATGTACAAAAAATAGATTAATTATGCATGTTTTTCATAATGTCCCTCTAAGCCATGTCCACTATGTTACCATATTATTTCGTCCATGGATGCCACCTGGTGAATGGATTCCAATCATTACTAAATGCCAAAGCAATATGAAAAATTTCAAATTATCAAACGAAAACGGGATTTGCTGAAGATTTTGAAAAGATAACCCAATAGTATGTTTATTTCCTGTCTGCAAAGTTACCATTGCCCTTGTGGACAGCATAGTAGATATATTTATCTATCACGTCATTCTGGAGTGCAATTGTATCTCAACTTAATGCAAACAAGTGGGCAACAATAGAGGGGATTTTTTTCAAAGCTTTAGCACATGTTATTCAAATAATGTCTACTAAGTTACTTTTTCTGTAACTCAGTGGAATTTTTTGGTAACTTAGTAGACCAAATGTTTAATAATTATGTCTGCCCCAGTCTACAGTAAAATCTAGTTCTTGTCACATTCGTCTTTGATGGCATATATATCTTCGTTGTGTATTTAATTTATCTGGTATTGAAGCATAATATTACATTTTAGACTTAAAGGTAACTTAGTGGACGAAAATGAAACTTAGTGGACTGTGTGACTTGGCTCTGCACAGGACAAGTATAATTAATTCGTACTAAAAAGACTGGTATATTACATAGATTGTTGCCTTATATCTTAATCTGATAAAAAGAGTAGATAAGCATGTTGATAGCCTATCAGTACTATGATAAGTAACTTAGTTGTATTCCATACTTGTCCACTGTGTTGTCATGTGTCCAATATGTTACCTGAACGAATAGTGCTTCTTTGTAATGAATATCGATCTGTGTGTCTATGTACACAATATAGTCCATAACACAGTGTACATGGTGTGTCACCATATAGGATGACTCAATATTAAGTAGTTTTTAATTTATTTAAACACATTGAAGAGTCACTTGCTGAAACACAATATTTATGTAAATATAAATGTTCACGTCATTTTTAAAGGTCACATGACATATGACCTCTTTTGTAAATATGTAAATATATCATGCGACCATGACATTATTTCATGCAAAGGGACACCTTGGCTATTTTTTGCAGCAATGCAATATTCACAGGCTATCAAAAATGTAATAGTTCATCAGGCAGTTGTCCGTAACTTAGTGGACATTTTGTTGATAATTTTTTTGACACGTCAGTTTTAAAAGTATGCCCTGAACCAACCAAAATTGTTAGTTAGCATGGAAAACCATTATTTCGTATTCTTGTAAATGTGTTTAATGAAGTAGCATACACATAAAATGAATTCAGTTCGTTTTGTTTACGAAAAAAATATCCCAATAGTCTCCTTTTCGCTGGAATGACTATGTATGTGTCTGCCTGGTAGTAAATACAAAAAACCTGTGTGTATGTACTATATGTGTGCTTGGTAGTAAGTACAGAAACATATATGTACGGTATGTATGTGTCTGCATGATAGTGTAGTTGGATATGTATTACAGTAATTACAGAATCATATTATAAAATGCGTTTGCACATGTCTGCTTGGAATTAGCCTCGCATACAAAAACAGTTCTCTAGCGTTCAAGAAAGATTTATTTGTGACCAGTTATCCCAGAAGTGTCATTTGCAATCAATATTTTCTCCACTTAGTAAATATCAGGATGTGTTTGCTTAAGCTTAGGAGACACGTGATCATATCATCATTACATTACGACAGGAAAAATCACCACAATAACTGTTGGTGTTTGCCAAATGATTGACATTGTCTGGCTGCTGGTGATATATACCTCCAACAATAAGAGTCCACAAAATTTATCTAACACACTTCGTTGGAGATAAATAACCCTTAAACCGCTGAAATATTTTTGTACAAACCATGCAAACCAAAGGGTTTTTTCCTTCTGAAATCGGCATAGAGGTCGTTGACTCTTTCCGATTCATTTGAATACCTATGTTATGGGTCTACGGCTATTATAAATAGTTTTACTCTTACAGTGCTGTGATCGACTTTAGTCGACAAAATCTGACGTCTACAGACGTCAGATTCTGTCGACTAAAGTCGATCCCCGCGCTGCACGAGTTAAAATCGCAGGTAGGCCTATATATGCTAGATCTAGAAGCTGCTACGTGGAAAACTGCATCTGTCAGGCTTTTCATGTGATTAGATTGGTAGAATTGAACAAAATTTGTGAAATTTGCAGATAATTTGCTTATATATAGTCTAATCGATTCTACAAGCCTTTTTCCCAAGAACGAGTTCTTGCACTGTCAGTTAGTTTATATCGCTTTTTTTGTAATTTATTACTGCTTTTGTTTCCTTTTACCAGGTGTATTACCGTTCATCTTCTCTATCGTTTCTACTATCCATTTAAATTACAATAATTATAATTATTACTTACTTATATGATATAAACCTAAACGATATGCGTCGCAGGTTCAAAGCCAGGATAAACGAACCATGCATTGGCTTACAGAATATCACCAAATACCTTACACAAAAGCTCTTTGATATATTTTATTACATTGTAGACACGTGTACTGACGTGTAAAGCCAAAAGGCAGTAGCTGCTTACTTGGTTACTGCCTTTTGGGTTTGTAGTGCAGTGTAACTAAATAAAAACATCTGTTGTCAGCTATGTCAGCAAAACATCGTCATCTGTGTGACCCCACTCCTTGTAGCTGACCACGTGGAACAACTGACAGACTCACATCTACAGCAGGTAATATATTACTTTGTCATTATAAGCATCTGTCCTTCAAAATAGCATTGCTTGAACAGTGTTGAAGGTAAATGAATATAATATTTTATTAATTGCATTACATTGCAATGCATTATATTGCATTGTATTGGATTGCAATGCATTGCATCGAAATTCCATTTTTGTATTGCATCGCATTAAGTACTATCACATTGCATTGCATTAATTGCACAGCATTGCATTGCATCGCATTATATTCCATTGCTAAAAAAGTAAAACCAAGTAAAAGTAATTCGCAGATTTGTATCAGCACGTCCGCTTTATACGTACATGTACGTTTATATCAACACGTAAATAAATAGATCAATATTGCAAACAGTAAAACACATCGTCATTGCTACATTATACTAATGTATGTGACAGTGGTTCAGCGTCTGCTTACCAGTGGGCCATCCTTAACCCTTCAACCGCCGGTGCCGCATATATTCGGGTTTTTATTTTTATTAGCACATTAAGTACCACATTTTAAATATGTTAGAGATAAAATGTGACATCAGCCAGCAAGATTTGAAAAGAGTTGACCTTCATTTTGTCAAATCTGAATAATTTTCACTCACTTGAAGTTGTGGATCGCGTCAACGAGACACAACTTCAAGTGGGTGAAAAATTCAACTTGAATAATTTGGCGGTTAAAGGATTAAATGTGTCACCCCAGTGTTATCCATTCAGTCATTGGCAGGTGTAGTTCCCAGTGAGAACGAATACATCTGAAGACTGCAGGATGGTGTTATCCTGCCATTGAAATCTTTGAAAAAACCCATCAATATTCTACTTAGGGTAACACCCGCTCTGTGAGTACTCCAGCTACCTTTATTTCCGCCAGAGAAGATACTAATGATGTAATGAAATGAAATGAAATGAAATAAACACTTCTATAGCGCCTAACTCCTCGAAGGGCCGAGCTCAGAGGCGCAATCCAATCCAAATTCCAAAGAAGAGTCGAGGGAAATAAGCATGGTCGTCATCAAGGAGTCGGGACGCAGAGGAGCTAGGGCGGAAAAGCCAGATCGAAGAAATGCGTTTTAAGCTGTTTTCTGAAAGAGGAAATATTTTTAGCCACACGAAAGTAGGACCGGAAACAAAAAAGGCACGAGCACCGAACTTGGTTCTGATACGTGGTACTTTGAGCTTATTCGTGTTGTTTGATCGTAGATGTTTTACGGAGTCTGCAGAAAAAAGAAGGCTAGATAGGCTTAAATAAGATGGCTGACCATCATTGAGACAACGAAATGCAAAAGTAGATATTTTGAATTGTATTCTAAACTTGATTGGAAGCCAATGTAATGATATTAATAGAGGAATAGAGCGACTAGAACGAGTGAATAAATTGTGAACTTTATCTTTTATCTACTGAATTAGTTTTAGTGTTTTACTGTTTTTCTCTCGTCTGTAACTTTAGACGCAACTGAATAAAATTAGACCTCCGAATAAATATATCAATTCTCTGAGAATACGTAACGTTATCTTCAGAAAACCTGAAGCAAAATATTGGGCAAGTAAATTGACATAGTAGCTCAATGGGTAACATATAGGCCTGTAATTAGAAACAAATGATACATTAATAGTGTCTGATCAATATTTATTTCTACATTTTAACAGAATAACATATACGATGGTATGTCAAGAGTTAATCAACATCTACGACTACTGACAGTACGTGTCCGGTTTATTTTCTGAAGCTGTAACAGCAAACGTAATTTCCAGCTTAAAATGCTGTAAAATATCACATAATCCAGAACACAAAACATATATCGTATACTTAACTGGATAAACATTCATAACTTTATATCTATATATTTAAACAACTGATACTCTATTTTACTTCCCCCATATTACTAGATAATACCCACTTTAGAATTGAATACGATATTTTGCCAATTGCGAGGTGAAAATGACATTTCTGGTTTGCGTTTCTGACCAGGCGCCTGTACGCATTCAGGCTCTCCTATTTTAACCTTGGACTCAATAGCACGTACGTATCGACGGAGGGTGAGAGACACTGGCCCAATAATGGGCCAACATCTATCGACGTTGGTCCATTATTGGGCCAGTGTCTTTGTGATTTTCACGCTTTCTGCGACGGTGACATTGCTGATTATATCGTTAATTACCGGGTCCAGCTAATGTTGTGTTGTGCATTACGCCCACGCCGGTCAATCGATCACACACACCTGCAGGCGACAAAGCGCAGATGACAGAAAATGCTGCTGCGCTGACCAAAACAAAGCCCCTGTAGACTATCACGCCGTATAGGACTACGTGGTATACTGCGTGTGATGCTCATCGTCAAATCGCGGTGTTACTGTTATTGGGAGAGAAACACTGTTGTGATTTCTTCGCATAACTGTGCAAAAATCGTTTTCGTCAATGCATTTGACAGAGCTGTTTTCATTGCTAACAATAATATAATAGTTGTCTTGTGTTGGCAGGTGGTAATTTGTTTGGTGATATGCCATATGCGAGCATTGACATATCTTACTATTTTATTTCTATTTTTCTGTGACTGTATTTATTCGATTTTTTGTGCTGTTTTTATAATGTATGCTTATAAACATAACATTATAAACACGTTTAAAATATATTCAATAAACTTCTGATTGTTTTTATTTTCTGACGAAATTAACATTGAACACATATTCTGTGAAACTCAATAACCTTGACCTCCATTGTTGTCACCGAGCTAGATAATACAATGAAGTATGGGGGAGGGGTCTTATATAACTTTCTTTCACCACGTTCCCATTCAAAACGGCTTCCGGTGATGTCACTGAGTTTCACAGAAACGCAATAATGATGATTATGTGATGCTAATAATAGTATATGCTGGTGGGCTCTTGGCTCACTTAGATAAAAAATACATTACGTAGGCTCAACATAATAGCTGAATCAGGAGTTTTTGTGTCGAGAAAATTATGTGGGAATCCCCATCTCTTATTAACACAATTCAACATATATTCTATGTGCAGAGGTGTGCCAAATTAATAAATTTAAATTTTCACCACAGACCTCTAGATATATACTATCAACTGGCGCGAGATCGTCGTGAACTTACGGCGCGCATGCGCGGCTGAGAAAAGGGATAACTAATTTCCGGTCTACCTTTCCTGCTGTCAATTTATGTTTTTCATCGGCTCGATAGGCGAGTAATTTGGGCTATTTTGTCATTATAATTGTTCAAAATAATGTATTTTTTTATGCTTATGCTAAATATATACAATAAAAACAATGACAATTAAAGTTTACAATTTAAATTACACGCCAAAGTGAAGCTGTTTCAAACTTGACTGTAGTATACTAAGCCAGCATGTCAGTAGACCTTAATTCGGACAATTGTCATATTGAATTGAATACATGTATAAACCCCAGATGTGCACTGAACGATAGCACATTTTCACGAGGAAAGGATATTTTATATGCTTGCATGTTTTATTCTTGTTGTAATATTTAAATACTTCTGATAATGAAGCAGAAGGAACTATTATAATTTATTCATTTATTTTATCGAATTCATTTGTTACGATTTGAAATATATTGATGTTAATCAATAATTTGACTGTGAGTGAAATTATGATCAACACAATGTTAAAATAATAACATACCCAAGGATAATGATCAAAAAGCACATGTTTGACTGTTTACAGCGGAAGTAAACTATCACTTCTCTCGCCAATTCTCGCAGACCGAAGCGCCCACACATGAATCAGTGTCGTGAGATTACAAATTAGTAGTCCATGACTAGCGGTCTATGTTTTCACCCACTTGAAGTTGTGTCTCGCTGACGCGATCCACAACTTCAGGTGAGTGAAAATTATTCAGATTTGTCAACGATTTTGAAATTTTGCTGATTGATGTCACGTTTCATCTTTAATATTTTTAAAAGCTGGTATTCAATGTGCTCATAATAAAAAAAAAACGAGTATAATCTGGACCTGGCCCATCATGTGTCATCAATGAGTGACCACATGCTATAATGTGGACAGAACTTAGGTTGCCACAAGAAATATTCACGTACAAAATGTATTGCATCATTACGCAGCATCTGTGGGTCGTGGTAGAGAGACACAACTTCAAGTTGGTGAGCATTTAAATGAGATAACTTAACGGTTGATATTACTCTGTACCGTCCTCCGAATGTCGATGAGATGTAGTTACTGAATAAGTATTTTGTATTTTTGTGAGTTGCCAAAGTGGGCAAGTCGGTCTTATTCCCGTTGATTTATGCTGTAATCGGTTATCGTGAATAAGATCCATAATAATCTTTATATGTCATGCTTTGCGAGGGTATCCAGTATGAACAGGGGTTTATGCTGCGAAAACATTGTCACTTTATTACAAACGTAGTGAAACTGGTAGCGTGACTTATTACAGAAATCGATTACCCTTCATAACAATAAGTAATACTCACAATGGGATACTGGAACAATACATGGTCTCGGTAATCACACAATGCACATCGGTTTCAGTATTCAAATCTATTGTGTGTTGTGCTTGTGTGTTGTACAAGACGCTGAACTTGTGTTGGTGTAATGTTGGCCATGATTAACCCTTTGACCGCCAGATTAATAAATTTGAATTTTCACCCACTTGAAGTTGTGTCTCGCTGAGGCGATCCACAACTTCAAGTGAGTGACAATTGGATAGCATCATGCACAAGTGGGCTAACCCACATAAAAAAAAACAATAAAAATATATGTCATTGATAGCAACAACTTGATCAATATACGAGTTTCACATTCAGGGTTAGACCATATGGTCACTGATTTTGTTACCTTTTTGTATTAATTTGTATTATTCGTTTTATCCTGTACTTCATGTGACAGCGCGATTTTTTCTCAAAAACGTCAAAATGTGGGTTAGCCCACCTGTGCATGATGCCATCCAATTATTCAGATTTGTAACGATTTTAAAATCTTGCTGATTGGTGTCGCGTTTCATCTTTAATATTTCCAAAACCTGGACTGTAATGTGCTAACAAAAAATGGAAAAAAACGAACATAAACGGGATCGGCGGTCAAACGGTTAAACCAATGCAAGATCAATGTATTAGACTACTTTTGTTTCAAGAATGAGCGAAAATATATACGAAGATACACACGACGATGATGATACATGGTAATTTTCTAAAAGGATGTTCTATTCTCCAGTCTCCACAGTGCAATAAGTTGTGGGCAAGGCTTAGGGCGACTTATTTGAATAGTGATGATAAATATGTAGGGAAGCTAATTCACTTAGGTGGGTGCATTCAGCATCTTCAGTGAGCCGGCACCCTCTCGCCTGAAGCCAGGCAAACCAATCCATTTATGCCGGGGTAGGACACAGTGAGCATACCCAGGAAACACAAAATATTTGTATAACATTTATACAATGTTGGACCAACGTCGAAGACGTTGGGCCGACGTTGTGTAAATGTTATGCAAATGTTCTGTGTTTCCTGGGTATTGTACATTCACCAGTAAGACGTAAAAGTGCGAAGAAGGTAAAGAAGCACCCCCGTTATGACCATCCGTTCACATTTGCCTTCAGCCAGACACAGCCTCCCCTAGGGCTGAACGTCAATTTAATTAAGACAATTTATAAGGGGGAGTAAGACCGAGCTGATCGTTAGTTGGCTGGCCTATTTGTGTGTCATGCGCTGAGTTGCCCGTCATCTCAACAGCTCTGCAATCAGCAGTGGACTGGCATTTGCCATCCAGCGTCTGCTGCCTGTCTTTGACCAAGTACTGCTGCAGGAATTGCAGCATGCTGCTACAGGCGGAGTAGTAGAGTAGGCAGGCGGTGAGGCTGGTCGACATAAGATGTGTGAGGCGCTTGTGGTGTGCTGTGGTCTGCTGGGCAGGTGCAATGCAGGCTACTAGTTGACGGGTGAGGACAGTAGACACGGAAGGCCAACAGACAGGGCCAGTGTCCAGAGCCAGGCAATGTGCCAGGGAACCACTCTGCTCAGTACAGCGTGCAGGAGAACACCTAGAAACCTCCAACTGAAAAGCTAGATTCTCTCACCAAACAATTATCTAACTGCTCTTTGCTGTGCACTTTTACTTGGGATCACTAGTCCTCCAGCACGTAAGTACTTAACTGCTTACTGTTTACTCAGTATCTACACCTCTATGCAAAGGCAAACAGTAGTATCTACTTACTTAAAAAGAAGCCAGTTACTGCTGTTTATCTTTGCACGACGGTGACAGTTTTGCCTTTTATATGGCCATTCCTTTTCCACCACACGCCCCATGCTCATGTCCCCTTGGCACTTATTACAAACCAAGCCACTAAGCCACTTTTACTCTGAAAACAAGGCTATTTACTACTCTGATGTTTTCATATGTTACTTGTTATTGTGTTGTTACTGGATAACCCAATCTTATCGTACCTACTCACTGACGTCGGGTCGTAGCTACAATTATCGTAGATAAATTTATAGCCGCCGAGATGACCTCAACCTATCACTCTATCACACAGTTACGTTATGCGCGCGGTCTTTTTGTAAAGTAAATGTATTTTTGATAGATCTTATGTTACCTTGACTAATGGTTATTTGCAATCAAATAATTATACTTATTACAAAGCTCATAAGTACTGTTCTACTAAACATGCATTGCTACACTATGTATTTATATATTTATATGGAACAGTAGATCTATGTTTTGATGATATAAATCAATTTCCATTAAACATATCAATCCGCTCTACGTCATTGATAAACTAGAGGTTAAGCGGTAGAACATAATATTTTCCTTCACTTGTTTGTGTTGACACACATTCACAGATTTAATGAAGTGAACGTTAGCACCCAGGTAAATTGACGCTGGTTGATATCCGTCACGTGACGGTATAATCCAATCATCACCCGTCATTTTTGTGTTATTAAAATGCAGACAAAACTCGATATAACTATAACAGCTCAATCATGCTAATAAGACAATAGGTTATCTGGTTATGTACCGTGGACATTTTTTATTAATATAATCGATATATGATTTGAGGGTGTGATGAGGCCATTAACAGCCAGATTGGGCAAATGATAGGTGCTTCATTTCAAATTGCCGGTGTCAGGTAACCGCCGGCCAATAATCAAAGATAAACAGCGGCTATATAGCGCTACGTAATCCAGGTGTACCCATAATTATGATTACCATTGGGTCAATATCAAGCCGATAAACACGATGTGCTCATCCAATGCTGGTTTAATGCTGGGTCAGCGTCGCAGACGGTGGACCACATTAAGCCAGCATTGGTTTAATGTATCATGTTTGTTGGGAAGCTTATAAGGTACAGCAGTGTCTCACATGCATTATTGACTGCTTCTGATAGCATCTGCGAATCCACGTGATCGTGTTTTGTTGTTGGCCCTACTTCAAGAGATGTTGGACCAATGATGGATCAATGTCTTATGCTGTAACTGGTCTGTTTTTCTTCTTATGAAATCGCTGGACTCTGTCTCAGCCAAATAAAAGAGTCAGAATTATACATATATCTGGTTGTAGACCAGCCTGTATTTGCGAAGGGTGGGGTCAAAATGCATGTCAAAAATAGATGTCTCATAGTTAAAAAGCATAGCTGCGCCCGATTCGTGCGGGTGTGATTTCTGCTTGTCAAAGCTTTCCGCATGGGCTCTTTCTCGTACAAGTTACGATATATATCGTAGGCTTCGGAGTACCGCTACTTGTACGAGAATACGAGCCCTGGGGCGGTTAACATGTTAATACCAATCCCGTCCAAAGCTGCTTTAATTACCTGTGAATATAATAAGCCTACGTCTGGCACAGCATAGTAGGGAATTCATTTTGACATATGTGGGTGTCGTAGATACTTTGAACGTTTTTCTACCATAATCCTATTACTATTATAGTGTGACAAATATTTCACAGATTAATTCTTGATGAATTTTATGATATAACATAGACCGATTTTAGTCGTTTGACGAAACAATTTGAAGCGACACAATCAAGCCCAAATCATCATTTTTATTTTTGCTCCTTGATATGTCCTTAATATGTCACCATGCCTGTCCATAGACTAGATTTGCGTAAGTTTTTTTTAAATTTTGTGTTAAGGAGCATTTACCAGTTGAAAGAGAAATAAGGACGAGATTTAACTTCCACAATTCTCGTCTATGGACAGGCTTAGATATTATGGGCATACCAAGGAGCGAAAATAAAGTGTTGGCTTTTGGATGATTTTTGACCTGATTGCTTCGCTGTTAAATTGTATGCGAACTAGGCTTTACCCACATCATCAATATTGTGTTTCCAAAATGAACACCTCATGTCATGATATTGTAGAAAAATATAGGCCCCTATATAGAAAATTATTGTCAACTGCCTGTACAATAAAGACCAAACATGTTTCAAGACGTATAATGAAAATTAAAGATCACCATTGTATAACTATCATTGATTTTTGGCCCAACACTGCCTGCATGTCAGGCAACCATTGCAGGCGCTGCACCAACGTAGATACAACGTTACGTGAAGGTGTACATGCTGTGCTGAGAAAGTGTGTCACTGATTGGAGGAATCTGCGTAATTAGCAGGCGTTTGTTGAACGGGTACGAATTGGACGGCTTTGTATTCCTGGTCAATACCAGTCTGTGCTCGGTGGTGCTTGCCAGCCAAGGCGAGGCATTCGCCCAATGTTGGAGTGATGTTGGTCCAGCGTCGCAGACGCTGGTCCAACATCACACCAACATCGGGTGAATGCCTCGTTATGACTGGGGTTGGTTCTGCTGATGGTACCTCCCTCAGAGGTACTCTCTGTGCATTACTGATGATGCTGGCACTTATCTAGATTCGGTGGTATATCTAATGCTAATGCTTATTACGTCACTTCTATTGCAACCACACGATGGTTGCTTGGTTGCCTGTCCGTTGCTGTGCCTCAGAAATTCTACTGAACCACTACAGCAACTGCTGCTGATGTTTCTCTAGTCCAATCCACGTTTTCTTATGGTCAAGAATGTTGAAAAAAAAGGTCAATGAGTAGACACCTACTGACCCCCTCTCCATACCCCCAGTGTATAAGCTCATGACTCCCAACCTGGCATGTAGTTTAGCATCTGTTGGTGGTGCTTTCGTCTCTTTCTAATCTGCTACAAAATAAAGCAAATTACTGACCTTCAAAATGCGGCTTGTAGGAGTAGTTGAGCTTAATATTTCACCGAAGCAACCAGAATCGCTAGAAGGTGGACTGCAGCAGCTGGTGCCATAGCCTATAATCTTTGTACAGCAATCATAATTTAAAAAAAATATATTACAAAAAACTACGCCAAGTATTATATCTCAAGGTCAACGTTAACACACAGTGCTCATTATGCTTAGCATGTTTTTGTTCCAAGACTGTATTACGACATATATCAAAGGTTTCTAGGTATTGATTAGCCCGCCCACGGTTATATAGCTTTTAATTTGACATCAGGTCTGCGTGCTTTAAAACGCTAGCATATTGGATATTGATAAGCGTAACGAGTGATTAGATAAGTGAAAAATGCTTGATTAAAAAAATTTCGGAATGTCTAATAATATGTTGTCGGCTCTATGCTGCATAGGGCAATATCACACCTTACATATCAGTTATGGCCGAGGAAGGTGTGGGCTAACAAGCTTTGTGTAAGCACAAGAAAGGGGTCGCACTATACACAGGACACGTGGTACACGGGTTGGAGCTAGCTACTAATATTAGCATCTTCTCATTGGCAAATCTGTTTGAGCAAGTGTGCTCGAGGCTGATGTAAGGATTAGTGTGAGAGATATTACCGTCATAACCGTTATTATATTATTTATTATGCTCTAGAAACGTTGTTTTACTGTTGACACCAGGACAACCACCTAATTCTGGGTCACAAAGGTTCCTAGGAACAATCGATTCGTACAAATCTGTATTTCCTATTTTTCAAGTCTTGTGCATAGTCGTCTCGCTCGTTGACAATAGCCTCCAATCGTTCGTTAATCATCTAATTAATTGTCTTCTAATTGAATTTGTGTCGTTACCCAACAAACACAAAACAATTTTGTATAATATTTGTATTTATTTATTAAGCTTTCTATAAGTACATGTACATGTGTGTAAAATAAACATGAATAAAACTGTACATACAGGGGCAAGTGGTGACAGGTGACCAGCACCTATACGAGGCCACTTCCCTTAATGTAAAAAAGGCTGTTTATACACTATTAACATGCCTAAACAATTTGACAGATATAGTGTTAAAAACTCATAAAGCTGAGCAAACAGTGCTCGAAGTGAAATATCAATTAAAATAAACATAGCCAATTACAATGACTAAAAGATTATTATAGTTTAAATGTTAATAAGTATTTAAAAATTGCAATAAGATGTCACAGTAACATATTTTTCATTCTATTGCACACACACGGCTGACATCTGCAAGTAGACGTCCAAGAACACAAATCGTTTTGTACAACGTCAGACCAACGTCTTCGACTTTAGTCCAACATTGTACAAATGTTATACTAATGTTTTGTGTTTACTGCACTTTATACAAAGTAAAGTAAAGCGAAGTAAATGAATTCGTCACATTTTAGAGTCGCTGAGGCTGATAAAGTTCGCTAATGAGTCCTCTGTCGGCCTGAAATCAGTCCTAATTTAATCTCCAACTGTTCTTCGGATTGTTTGAATGTTTTTAAAGAGTCGTGTATTTTTTTCAAAGACGACTGTGCAGAACGAGATGCGACGTCACAGCAATCTACTAAAGAGTTTGTTCCTAGTAAAGGAGACCAACTTAGAGTATTGTTAGAGAAAAATTAACGAAACTAACTCGTTCATTCGCAGACATGTTTTTAAACGTGAGAAAAACCTGACGGAGACGGACAACAGAACTGGACGAATTACGATTCGCCAATCGGTCGCAAGCCCGATGAGATACTTGTTCAAGGTGTTCCTAATGCGATCGTACATCAACCCTACGGGGAGGGGGTTTCTTGAAGCGTTCGTACAGTTCTTAGACACGCCTACGATATAAAGAACGAGATACGAAAGCTTCTTTCTTACGGTTCCCCAAATCGTTGGCACGGCGCTCGTACGTGTGACTGTGACCGAGGCTTTACGTTATCTGCTCGATTCCCTTTTGCAAGCATTCTTCAGCAAGGTCACGATGTCGGCTTTATGTCGGTTTAGGGCTGGTCCAGCATCACAGCCTTTGGACCAGCCTTCAACCATACATGAGGTCAACGTCTTGTGTCCGCTGCGCATGTACCTCAGATGTTCTGGAGCAGTAGATTCCTTGCTGGCAGTCACGATTATACTGCCCTGCAAGACAAACAGCAGTAACTGTTCACCTGAAACGCTAGCAGCTACTGCTGTTTGCCTTGAGGCAGCATAGACAGATACTGCAGACAGCAGTGGCAAAGGGAAGCATTAGCGGAGCATTTCCGACTCGTCTTTGATTTGTCTCGCTCGCAGGTGGGCTCGGCCCCGGAGAAGTGATTTGGGATCAGGTGCCGCATGTGGTGGCCGCCCAGCAAACACGAAACATTTGTATAGCATTTATACAATGTCGGCCCAACGTCTTCGACGTTGGTCCAACATTGTATAAATGCTATGCAAATGTTTTGTGTTTACTGGCCGGGCTGTTTGCCTCGCCTGGCCGCCTGGCCGGCCAAACGACCAGGTCCATCCCAGAGAAAGGACAATGGTGTAACAGTCAGTGATCCCTGGCCGGCCTGCTTCTTTGTCACCGTGGGGCCCTGACGTGCAGTGTCAAACAGCAGTAATTGCTTACTCTTCGAGTGAGCAGTTACTGTTGTTTGGCTCTGTCACCGCGGGGCTCTCCACCCATAAACACTCCTGATAAATCTCCTGGCATCAACTAAGCAATCAGCCCAGGAAAGGCTCACGTTTACCCATTAGGAAACCGAGGTTGATGCCACTTCTGTTAAATGAAATAGGGTTTTCGGTGATTTGGTATAATGGTAGGTTAAACTGAGCATCATCGGGTAAGTTTTGCCAATTATTGACAGTATTCGAACACAAAAACCCATGGAAATCATTTTACACGGGCTGCTATTGAATCCAGATCGGTAGCATCACTTGAAAGCCAATTGCGCGATTAGCTCAATCGGCTGCACATCACTAAGCTATGTGGATTACAGGGTCGCAGTGCTAAAATTAGGGTCACCTTGGCAAATTGAAGCCCAGATTTCAAGAGAGAGAATCAGTGAAGCTCACATGAGTTGGTCCGATAATACCTCATCTGGCTCACTAATGACACGTTGGCCTTCTACACATGTTCCACTTGCACTTGCTATATACTTCGAGCCGCTTATGTATACTGGTGGATAGTTCGAGTTTCTTTATGTTGTCCATGTATTATGAATAAATATACAAAACCTACTGAAAAAAATCAGTATAATACTGGCTTGTATTTTACCAGAAAAATCGTATTGGGGTTATGGCGGCGAGCATCAGTTTCCTATGAATATCATCGAAAATGTCCTCGTCAATATATTGGTGTGGGCTGTGTTTATGCGCAGGCTATGACCTGCGCTGGGTGCTGGTGTATCCATCTTTAAACACCACACACCATCCCCCCTCCCCCCAGGATCCACAATTTACGTGTGATGGTAATTAATTAAGAAATTGATGGGGATCCAGATCTCAAATGATACGCTCCCCGTAGTCCCGTCCTAAATCCTTCGCACACACCCATATTATTAATAAGTTTTTCTATAATCATGATAATAATGTGATTCACTACTGCAAACGTTCGCTGCATTCGAGCTGTTTTCTCACAATTAAAATATCGTCTAATAATAATAAAAATGTACCGATGAACACTGTTGAAGATGTCAAATACAGCACGAATTGTAAATTTTAATTCGTCTCCTCGTCACAAAGTACAAATACACCATTTCATATCTAAGAGGAAGATATTCAGTTTTCATATTTTTGCAGCTCAGTGTCAGCAACGGCCAGCTTAAAATGCATATCCAGGAGTAACCCAGGTAACACTAACAGTACACAATGAGTTATTGTAAATACAAAAAAATACTTAGTATCGCTAAATTAGTAAATTGGAATTTTCACCCACTTGAAGTTGTGTCTCGCTGGCGCGATCCACAACTTCAAGTGAGTGAAAATTATTCATATTTGAAAGCTTTTGAAATCGTGCTGATTGATGTCACGTTTTATCATGTTAAACTTTACCTGTTTACAAGCTGATATTAAATATGCTGACACAAAAAAATGTAGAACACGAATTTAATCGTGACCGGCGGCTAAAGGGTTAAAGGTCAATGAAAGGATATCACCTGCTAATATTCCTTGACATAGTTATATCCGGCTCGTGGTAGAGCATACTGAGATGTCTGCCCAGAGTCGCAAACACGAGACGTTCAACCAATGTTGGTCTGCTGCTGTAAACCAACATTGGTTAAACGTCTCGTATTTACTTGGCGCTGTATCTATGCTGGCGTATGACATTACACACTTTCTGATAATAATAATATAAAACCATCATACAAATTAGCTATTAACATGATTTTTGATCATTAAAATGTTATTCTCAAATTTTACATTTAGCTTGTGCTTGTGTAGTTATTTTTGTGATATTTATCTTAATATAAGAGCGCCTTTGAGCATAAAGCGCCAATAGTCAATATTTAGCGAATCGCCTAATTGCTGGGCTGTTCTAATTGGTGACACACGTCGTCCTATACACTGTATTATGTGTAGATCTATACGGACTGCAAGGGATATACGGATTAGATGTTGGATTATTGCTGGGCCAGCGTCACAGACGTTGGCTTAACATTTATCCAGCGTTGGATCCGACGTCGGCCCAACCTTGAACCAGCATTGGGTTAACGCGTCGTGTTTGCTGGGCTGTTCCAACACGGGCTACATGCCTCGTGTTTGAGCAGCACGTGTGAGTGTCACCTATACTCTGTAAGTGGTGTCATTTGCTTCACTTCAACAACATCAGTTGGTCTAAAACATAATTAATTTGTTCTTTTTTACTGTAAATAAATATTCGCTCCCTTAGCATAAACTTGGCATTGTCAATATTATCACAATATTGAAACAAATTAAGTAAATCACATGTTTTATTAATCAACTGTTCCAAGTGAAATCTCACCCGCCTTCAAAATATATAGGCCTACACTCTAAATAATATATTTTCGTTTAGAAGGAACCACTTGGTGCTTCCTCATGCGACCCACGATCTATCTAGGTTGCATGGTGAGCATGGTGAGTGATGAGGGAACCTACAAAGAACCTCTTAAAAACCTTAACCCTTTCATCGCGGGGCCCGTCTTTGGACGTCAGAATCTGACGTATATAGACGTCACCTTTTGTCGTCTAAAATCGATCTCCGCACTGAAAGAGTAAAATATTAATATTGACCGTAGACCCATAACATAATATCTAGGTATTCAAGTGAAGCGGAAAGAGCAAACTAAGATATTCATGATGATTTCAAATTGAGAAACCCTTTGCTCTCTATGGTTTATATACAAATATTTCAGCTTGTAAGAGTTAAAGTGATTGTTAGAATGATTGTATTAAACACTGTATTTTGTAATTACTGATCATCTTATAACACAAAATATATTATCAATTTCATATGCATTTTATTTTATTTGATATATTCTATATCCAGTAAACACAAAACATTTGTATAACATTTATACAACGTCGGTCCAACGTCTTCGACGCTGGTCCAACATTGTGTCAATATTATACAAATGTTTTGTATTTTCTGGCTATAGGCTATATATTTACGGACGTGGCTACAGGACAAGGGCTATCAACATGTTGAAAAATTCTAGAAAACAAGCCAATGAAAAATCCTTGGACTGCGAGTCCAATTAAAAGTCCACGGATTTTACAATCTAACGCATTCCAGATTCACCAACATCGTTGGATTTTATAACGGGCTTGTTGACAACAAACTCTAGTGCTGGGTCTCATGGTCAGGATCATCTTATCACCTCTTTATTGATACAATTACATCATGGTCATAACATGCTCACAGACAATAGTCAGTCAGTCCAGGTGGTTCGCGCATCTCTCTCAGAGCTCTCTCGCTCTTTTTCTCTGGCTGTCTCTATGTTATAATTCTGCGCCTGCGCACTGGAGACTTATCCGAGTATAACATAGAATAACTGTGCCATCCTCTAGCCGTGTTCACACAAGTAACTCCGCTGACAAGGGCATTGAGCCAATGCTAGCCCAATATTGGTCCGACGTCTTAGACAGTAGACCAACCCCAAAACAGCATTTTTTGGTCTAGCTGCTCACAATCATCTCTGCCACCATTTTACCTCTAAAGATGGGGTCTCACAGATACGCTTGCATTACCACTATCGACCCTTTTATTTAAATCTAATTACTACTCACACCTAGCTACGCAATGATATAATAAGGATTACATAATATCTGTATTATTAGTGGGCAGACCTGTAGCTTCCGACGACACGTTGTAGACCTTACTCATGGCCTTCCAACCGTGGCTTGGATCCACAAATGTCTGTTTGGCAGAACATTCTCGTTATCACTGCTATAACGAGGTATGTTCGCACCTGTCCTAGTGGCAACGCTGGCACAACGTCGGCCCAATGCACCCAACGCTGGCATTGCTGGCCCAACTTAATATATAAAAACAATGGTTTAATAATAACTGTTATCCGTTATGTATTCAACCAACATAACACATAGCTTAACTGCTGCATTCTGAAACTATTATTACTGTTACTACAGGTCAATAGTTTACACAGTGAATGACAAAGCACGTCCCCATTGGACAAGCCTCATAATCTGATGATATTGCCGTGCAAAAGCAAGCACCAGTTGTCGCTGCTTGTCTTTTAAGTGCAGATAGAGCAACCCTACATACCGTGGTCCTAATGAGAGAGACACGCAGGGTGACAAAACTAGCCCTGCCTGGCAGAACATGAAAAAGCAGCAGATAACATTACAGGGAGCGTCTCTGCTTTGTTTTGCCCACTACCCAGCAAACACGACACATTGACCCAATGCTGGGTGAATGTTGGGCCGACGTCGGAGACGGCGGGCCAACATTCACCCAGCATTGGGTCGATGCATCGTGTTTTGCCCACTAATCTCAAGGCCAGCACATGATGTTACCTTGGCAACGACGCTTCCTGGCCCTACTATGTCATATCTGGATTATTCACAATGTATTCTGCTGTGCATTGTTTCTAAAATCAGATAATTATGTTTTACTGCTAATGTTTATTGGTAGTTAAGACTATCTAACTTATCGGACTCATTTCGGTAGAATTTGAAAAAAGTGAATGTGCAATCCTAATCATTATTTTCATGAAAGCATTATTGTGGATTTTTGCTATTAAGAGAACTTAGACAAATAAAGAAAGAAGAGAATCAGAATGAAAATAAGTCGATTTGTAGCACAATGTTTATATTATTTGTTTGCTACTGGTTGAACGATAACTGGATATAAAATGGAAAGCTCGATTTATTATTGTATATGCGATATGAAAAGTATTATTTAGGTCGGAGATATAATGTAACCTTCCATGATTCAGGATAGTTATTGCGTGCGACTTATTATCACGATGAAATATTACGACTTGTTTTCGATTAAAATATAATCATCTGATCGCTTTCTAACAGCTTGTGTTATGCGCAATATGACTATAGTTCGTGCATCTACAAAAACTGTTGCTGCCACCACGCAACTAAACGTAATCAAATATGATTTTCGCACAGAACGAAAGCGATTTCAACGCAGATGCAACTAATTACAGAGAATTAGGTTTAGAATGTCACGTCGCATAGGATATGGAATCCCCCTCTTTCCTTTTCCCTCGGGCTTGGTTAAATTTAAGATATTGGATAATGCCAGTTGAGCCGAATAGAAAGCCAGAAGGCAGTATCTGCTCATTTGATAAAGTAAGCAGATACTGGATTATAATGCATAATATATAATGATTTTGTTTCCTGACATGCATAAATGCTTACTTAGAAAGCAACCCCTAATTTTAATGATCTGAACAATGCGCTAGTTGTGCAATATGCATGATGCACATATAAACCCAATATAAAGATAATTTTAAGAAATAATTACAAAAATGTATGTAAAATTATTAACAAATTTCATTTTAGATCAAATAATGGCAGACACGCTTTTCAATCCTGTTGACATGGTAGGCTCCTTAAATTATTACCTTTTATCCACTTGATGTTGTGTCTGAGACCCTCAACTTGATCGTGTTCAACCGGGGGATAATTACTCATGTCTGTTTAATTTGCGAACAGACGTTTGCAATAATTCTCGCTGACCAAATGTAACTCCCAAAACCTTTGTTTAACCCTTTAACCGCCGGTGTCGCATATATTCGGGTATCACCTTTTAAAGTATCACATTTTAAACATGTTAAAGATAAAATGTGACATCAATCATCACTATTTGAAAACAGTTGACCTCCATTTTGACAAATTTGAGTAATTTTCACTCACTTGAAGTTGTGGATCGCGTCAGCGAGACACAACTTCAAGTGGGTGAAAATTCAGATTGAATAATTTGGCGGTTAAAGGGTTAATATGCTAAAAGATAGTAGGCCTAATCATGAGTTGCGCCCAAAGCGTTAATGCTTTATCCACATAGTAACAGGCTTATTATTATAATGTGTACAGGTAGCCAGGGGAATTGGCACGCGCGCATTTACCTACTTGTTCAAAATCATGTGACACACTTCCGGTTCAATAATTGTAAAAAGGTACGTGTAATAAAGACCTCGCGATGTCAGAATCAGACACGATATCAGTCAATATGCCGCAGTACAAGCCTTCACCGCTTCTCTGACTTACAGGAGGGTTATTTTTCCGTACAGCGCGGGGAACGACTTTAGACGTCAGATTCTGACGTCTGTAGACGTCAGATTCTGACGTCTAAAGTCGATCCCCGCGCTGTAAGAGTAAAACATATTTATAATGGCCGTAGACTCATAACATAGGTATTCAAAAATAAATGAACAACACTATGCAGATATTTTTCCAAAAAATATACGATTAATCTGTAGCTCATGAGAAACATCTGCTAAGTAAACCCCTTTAAGCCTGAATTTACCATAAACCATAAATTACAAGTCGAGAACTGCGGTAGGTTTGACGTGGATGACAATTTGAAGGGGATTGACATAATTATATTTTTAAAACAGTCTCATACAATTTTCCTTCTGAGATCCGTAAGTGTAGGGAATAACATCAGAATTAGGGATGAACGATAATGCTTTGGAGAAATCATGATGCGTTAAGTAGGTCTAAGTAAGTCAAACAGTGTAGAGATTGATTATGTTCAGTATTAGGTTGATCGGTTTCTGCCGGCTCGCTTGTATATTTATTGGTTCACTTTACATCAGTGTTATTAGCTTTACTTGGGCAATTCAGCCATCGGTCCATGTTTGCTTTCACGATGAACGGTGAATAAATGGCTGGCAATAAATGTCTGGCATATTCCTGCCATCAACTAGCATTGCGGGCAGTGTTCTGATTTAATGTGCATGGTCAGTCAACACAGACTCGTGTGCCAGTGGTTGTCTGTCTCATCCTGCAATGGCCCCAAAACGACCAAATGCTGCACCAATAACGTACATGTAAATGTTGGCTGCAGTGATTGTTGATTTCGCATTATTGTTTCCAGGATTATCAAGCTCGGGCTAAGTGGCATCCAAGCAAACACGAGAAATTGGGTCAGTGTGGGTTCAATGTTGGGCCAGCGTCGTAGATGCGTGTTTAAGGTTCTGAGTTCGCATCCTAATGATGTTAAATTGTTAGCATTCCGGTAACTGCTTATTTGTATTAAACGTTCCTAAATGAGTGAAATGAAATTTCCAGCTAAAGCTAAGTTAAATTTGTGTCTCGACGATCTATTTGCACCATTTAGACTATCATTACACTCTAAACAATATGGGTTTTTTAAAAAGAAGCCTTCAGTAATATTTTCATGCAACCCCAAGAGAACCCGACAAGGGTTCTCCTGGGGTTGCAAAGTAAGAGTACACAAAGATTCCTTCTAAATAACCTATGTGACTAAGATTAACTAGGCCTACATAAAATAATTGGAACCAGTTGCAGCCGTGAACTTTAACTCATGCTCTATCAAATTCACTATAGTCTTTAGAAAATACAAAACTTTCAGCAATATTTTCCCCTGTATTACAAAGCTAGGCTTACATACCCTGGTAATGCAAATCTTCAGATTTCAAATTAATATGTGAAATGTCAGAAGGAACGCTGCACGATGTTACCAGAAAAAATACTGTTTACTATTTAAATATAATATATTTTTTCATATGACCTGATGGACACAACATGACAACACGAAATATTATCCTTCTCCCCACACCATATTATTATTATTATTATTTTTAATATAATTATATATCTATATTTTATCCTTAACCGGTGAAGAAATAACACAGTTTTGGCTTACCATCAATGTAAAATGAGCTGTTTTACATTGGATGGTGTTCAGATTTTAAATTAACATGATTAAAACTGTAAGTTATCACATTGGTGTTAAAGGGCCGTAATCTGCTACTGAAAAATTGCAGATACGGCCTTTTAACATCAATGTGAGGATTTGTGCAAAGTAAGCTTTGTCTATATATGTTTGCTGTCCACGGATGATCCACGTTGGATCTGACTGAGACCAGGAATAATTCATAACATGACGCATCAGCTCACTGATCTACACAACTACTGTGTTAGCTTACTTCGGGGTTGCTAATAATTTACAACTGACACTTAACTCCGCCTTTTGGTTATGTCGGGTATGATCAACACTTTGTGTGGACGACGCAGCTGTTTTGATTCCCATCGTCCACTTCTATCGTCCACTTCTATTTCCGGTCATGTGTTGATGTCCACCCACAAGGAAATGAAGGACGTGGGGAGCTAATCGTCCCCTTGGATATGAAAGGGTGTATATGCAACTTTGTAAAGTTGCATTTACACCCTTTCATATCAATGTATGTAAAAAACAATAAACCACAGCGCTGCTGTGCGAAGCCAAAAGGCAGGATATGCTCTCTTCACAAGTAAGCAGATACTGCCTTTTGGCTTTGCATGGCTGAGCGGTCTTCTTCCCCGTGGATGGTGTGTTGCTACATGGATCTAAATTATCAACCCTTTAAGATCAAAGGGTTAATGCGACACCAGATTTACCGCCTAGCTGCTTGTATAATAAACTATCCGAGAATTCTGGACCGGCATGATCCCACTGTCCTTTATTGGCACAACTATGGTTAAGCGTATCACAGTTTGTGAGCGGCCGATATCCCGATATGGTAAAGTGTTTCAAAGCCCGTACGGAAGTGGCTTCATTATCTCCACCAGGAATGCTATGTTTTTGGTCGTGTTTGTCTTTCTGTCTGTCTGTCTATCTATCTGTCCGTCCGGACAGATAGATAAAAAGACAGACGGATTTGCATGAAACATCTACCAGAGGTGTACCTCAGGCCAAGGGAAAATCCATTAAATTTTGGCGGAGGTTTGCATTCTATGACTGACTGTCTAGTATTATAATTATGTTTTAAAGAATTTATTTCACAATCCACATCTTCCAAACGTCATTATATTTGACATCCGCTAATACGACAATGATATTCCTAAAAATACCTATCACTCTTTAACTGTTTCGTCTGTCATTGATAGCTCCGAGCCACTCGTACCATCGTTGACCTTCTTGTAATAATCAGCTGAGTAGCAACAACAACAAAATCGGGACCTGGAAAAAACGTTGATTATGGGGCCCTGATTCTGTAACCTATAGAGCACTGATGTCAACTACAGTAGCCATTCTGTGTTTTTTATTTGAACCTCTATTTCTTTATTTAATCAGTTTCAACCAATAAAATTAGATTTTCAAACAATGATATATGTTGGGACCTAAATTTTACAAATCTCATAAATTTTCAGTCACTTGAAGCTGTGGATCGCGGTAGCGAGACACAGCTTCAAGTGACTGCAAATTAAAATTAAACAGGTCAGAGTTTTATGGGTTAAATAAAACACGTGTCTATGGTAACCACTATACATTTAGGGGGCGCCTTTGATAGTCCATAATATACGACATATGCATAGTTAGTTATTGATCAGAAACTCGTCACTGATCGTGCATATTGTATGATGACAATCATGAGAGATTTAACAGCTTTGATGTGCCTCTCTCAGATGTTTCCACCTGGCATATATATTCTGCATGAATCACCCCAGCTGATCCTAGTAACATTACCGTGCTGGGGGGAAGCTGCATTATTTCAATTTTATCGACGTTAATCACGTATGGAATAAAGCCAGAGGAGTTGTACATTCTTAGCTTTGAAAATGGTCGAGACCGAAGGCTGAGGTTTTTTTTTAGCTAAGAATGGAGAACCCCGAGGGTTTTGACTGACTTAAAGCACATCCGACCATAATAAGGAACCCTCATAATCAACAGCTCGGTAACACATGTCTGATTATAGGCCTACCGTGACAATGGATCTGTACTTGATCAACAATAACTCTCCATTCCCGGCTTAGAATGTCGTGCTTGGACAAAGAAAATAATGTAGTGGTGTGTTTTGGATCACCACCAGAAAATATATAGTAAATTTAAGAAACTAGTACACAGAAGATTTAGATGTATAACCTCAAATAAATATATGTATACACTACTTCGAAATGTGATAATTTTGTCAGTAGAGAAACATACATTATAAAATAGACAACGACCAACACACGTTATCTGGTGAGAATTAAAATATGTGATGAAATAGTTCAATCACACCATAATCAAATATGATACTCATTCTTGTGTTAAAGGCGGCTCTTTTTGGTCGAATCGTAATAAAAATATTACTGTGTGTTTCGTGTGTAGGTGTTGCAGAGGTAGGGACAATAGTTCTGCCGTCCAAAGTCAAAAGGCAGTAACTGCTTACTTTTTAAGTAAGCATTATTGATGTATTCACACGGTGACAGGGGAGGAGGGGAGGGGGGGGAGGGTGGTCGGCGGACCCCACCGGGGATTGCTGGCCCGTTGTGAAATGGGAGCCGGGACACCTGTTACCAGGCCAACCAATCCCGCTGGTAAACGGGCCGCGAACAGATCTCATTAAACATTCACCGCCACTGCTCCGGACTCCTTTCACAACACGCCTCTTCCGTGATAAATCTGAATTGTCAAACCGCACCCTCCTGTGCGAGCAGTTCATTTCTGCCTCCTGCAATTAAAAATGAACGTCCGTGTAACTGATTCAAAGCAGGCGAAGTGCCTATGATTGCCGTCATAATAATCATGATGATAAAGAAATCATGTTTTATAGCTCAGAAATTATATCTTGAATAACCTGAATATTTTATCGCCAGAAATAACCCGATTATAGGCGGGGATTGAAAACAGTCTGAAACTTTTGCAACTATTTTGCAAAGTTGTGTTCATGACTTCCCAGCAAACACAAAACATTGACCCAGTGTTGAGGCAATGTTGGTACACAGTCTACGACGCTGGTTCCACATTGAGTCAAAGTTTTGTGCTGGCTGGATAATATTATTATCTCACTCATGGAAAAGCATTATGTAGGCTCATTTGGTTAACCCTTTAACCGCCAAATTATTCAATCTGAATTCTCACCCACTTGAAGTTGTGTCTCGCTGACGCGATCCACAACTTCAAGTGAGTGAAAATCATTCAGATTTGACAAAATGGAGGTCAACTGTTTTCAAATATTGCTGATTGATGTCATGTTTTATCTTTAACATGTTTAAAAGGTGGTACTTTCTTTTATTTGCATTAGAAAAGTTAAGATGATCTTAGCTTGTCTAATGCAAATAAGAGAAAGATAAGATGATCTTAATTTTAAGATGCTTCGTGGGATGACCCCCTGAGCATATAAAAAGTTGTGTTTTTGTACGCTGGTAACCCTATTAACCCTATTAAAATGATAAATTCAACCATTAATAGACTGGCACTCCCATGTCAAGGCATTACTCCATTATAAATGTCATTATAAAATATAATAAAAATCATTGATAAAAAACGAAGCATTATGCGAAATCGATCGTCCAACAGTACTTTACCTATGGCAATGATTACATGCACACAGAGTATTTTATTACGGACTATGGCATGTACAATGAGTTATATTTCTTCCATCGTGCAGAACAATTTATTGCGAACACATCCTCGATCATGTGAGCTGGTAGTTCATAGAAAAAGAAAATAATTATAAAGCTGTTTAGATGTACTTTTCAATCACTACGTTACTTTGTGACAAATATAAAACTTGTAATTATGGCTGAATTAATGAAGTAAATATGTCTACCAGAAGACAGTTATACAACAGGTAAATTTCGTATCTCTGTAAAGCTCTTCAATTATATTGGGGGGGGGGGTACTAGTGTAAACTGCTGAAAAAATAAAGACAAGACAAATCAGACAAGACAGTCAGTGAGGCACTACAAACCTCCGCAGCGCTCCGGACCATCCCCCAAAATGTACTGGATTGTTACTTGGCCCAGACACATCTCTAGTAGAAACGTTTCATGCAAATCTGTTCACTACATTCTAAGTAATCCTGCTTACGGACAGAAGGAAGGACATAAGGACAGACATAAAGACAAACTAACCAACACGAGCGAAAACATAACCTACTTTGGCAGCGGTGATACGAATGTCTTGTTGCGTCAGTGGAAGCAATTGATAATGCATACAGTTAAAAAAGTTGTGTGAATGGCACGTGGATTATGTTATGTAATGTTGATGTCTAAAAACTCAAACTTACGTAACAGAATCCACGTGCCACAAAAACAGAAAAACGTCAAAAAATCAATTGTAAAAAACGTGAAGCAATAATTCAATTATCAGAAGAATCACAGCGACTACCAGCAAACACAAAACATTTGAATAACATTTGTACAACGCCGGCCCAAAGTCTTCGCCGTTGGTCCAGCATTGTACAAATGTTACAGAAATGTTTCGTGTTCACTGGGGTGTCACCGCCCAGCAAACACGACAAATCTACCCAATGTTTGACAAATGTTCGCCCACCGTCTACGACGTTGGCCCAGCATTTGTCAAATAGTAGGTATATGTGTCGTGTCTGGGCGTCCATGTGGAATGAATGGACAGGTGATTTCCGCTGGATTCTCCCGTCTTTCTGATTAAATCAGAAGGCGTCAACATGATGACTCCCCAGAGGGGATTATCATATTTTTTACATCGCGCCGCCGCAATTGTGCGATGCTCATGTGGCTAAATGAAGACTTATCGCTGTATATATTCATGCCGTTTCCTTCCCGCTGCCAGTAGCCAGGCAATTGGTATGTCGCAGGATCGGCCCTCACTCTGGTGCATCTAGTTCATTACACACGTGCCATTTGCTGCTCATTCCCTTCTCATTACCTTGTAAATAAAAGTGTCTCTGTTTTTTCAACCCGTTATATTCAACGGCTTACTCAACGGCTTCACAACAAAATATCTACTTAAATGTATCGGTGTATGCGTAGATCTGGAATAAGGAAACGCTCCTTAGTTGTAGCAGCTGTTTTGTATAAACGTTTGTTTCGTTTTTTATTCACCTGAGGCTGGTAATTGTATCAGAATATGCCAGAAGCAAACGAATGGGAAGGTTCGAGATCTAATGAGGTACTTAAAACATCAAAAAAGATCACTTTCACTTACCGATGTTCAACAATTAAATGTCGCCATTTAAGTCAAATGATGATGGGCCGTGGATATGGGCCATTTTCAAAAGCAAAAACGGTAAAGACATGTCTTCAACATTTTTTCAAAAAATTTGCATTATTTCATTATTTTTATCATTTAATCAGTTAAAGACATGTATTTAGAACTCAGAATTTTTTTTACAAGCATTTATCTTGGAAAATCAAGTTTTTATTCTATATAATATGCTTTATTTCTCTTCACCATGAGGTGTCCGAAATGGGTTTTCGATTTTTTGAAAACTTGTTAATGTCATATAATTACGTTATTGCAATTCATGACAGGATGGCCCAATTTCTAAAATGTCTTTTCTGGATAATAAAATAAAATATGTATAAAAAAGTTGACTGAATCACCAGTTATTCAATATTCAGTCGTGGTCCAGGTTTTGGAATGCAAATGTCTTTACCGTTAACAAGAACCCATAAGGCCTTTTATTACTGCAAGTATTCACCAGATGGCTCTAGCACATAAAATCACGGATCTAGTCAACTATTTTTTTCTTAAAGTAAGCAAGATTTGACTTATGGACAAAGATAAATGCAATATAAGTGTAAAATAGGATGTCACAAATAAAATGTCACAACAAAAGAATGTCTTTACCGTGGATCTAATAACCTTGGTTGAAAAATTAAATAGCTGTTCTAGATTATTCTTGTCATCAGTACATGAAGAAAACAACGTTGTGAAGTCAGAAGTATGCACATATTTTGTAAAATGTTTATTTTATGTCAAAAAGTGTGTCTTCACTGTTATAATGATTTGTCTTTACCATTAAAACGGTAAAGACAAATACTATTTTAAAAGGTAATTTCTGTGGTAATTCAATGTCCGTTTAGTCATAAGGTGTGGAAGTCTGCATACAATTATACTGGAAACCAGGCCTGCTATATAAAGCTTATATCACCTGTTTATTTAACAATTGTTTTTCTTTGCCGTTACAGCAACATTTTTACCGTTACAAAACCGTCTTTACCGTTTAATGTTCTGTCTTTACCGTTATAAAATTGCCAACTATTAAAGCCATACCGGTAAAGACAAAATTATTATTGTCTCTAAAAGGGCTAATATATAACATGCTGCTTGGATATTGCACACTGATGCTTGGCATAGTATCCTATATGAATACATAACATTTAAATTCACAAAATCTGATTTTTTTCTCAAAATGTCTTTACCGTTATCGCTCAATTTTTTTGAAAATGGCCTATATATGTTCTGAAAGGTTTCATGGATACAACCTGCAAAACTGTCAAAGACTGTTGGACCATTGATGTACCCCTACATGATTTCGTGTTAACCAGGGATCTGGCCGGACGAATGGTTGCCAACTGGTGGCTTCGCCAGTACGAAGCGCCAGCATGCATTCGTACGGAAGCTCATTAGAGTAAATTTCGTGGGTTGCTAGACCAGGAGGTCACCCTTATATGCTACTAAAGGACATGATCTCAAAAAACGGACTTTTCTGTGATCAATCTTTATTCACACATTTGTAACAGACTAACAGATTTAATTTAATTCAATGTTAGCTTTCAAGCATGTTAGAAAAATCTAACTTTTAAATAATAACTCACAACACAAGCACAATAAGGAGAGGACGACAATTTTCATAATGGATCGTGGGTGTTGTATTATGTAATATTAATCAGCTGTTCGGCGCATCTGATATTTTTTGGCATTATTGACCAGCTAGTCTCCGTGAACGATTACCAATACCATTACAATAGTAACCAATTGATTCTAATCCCCGTGGTTACTGTCTGAAGCTTTAGTTTATTGGCATCGTGGGTATATTTGAACATGTTTGGACTTTATGCTACAAGTGGCCTCCAGAGAATAGGAAATCTCGTCCGTGCGTGCGCAGCGAAAATTACAATATCCCAGTCAACACAAAACATTTGTATAACATTTATACAACGTCGGCCCAACGATTTCGACGTTGGTCCAACAATGTATAAATGCAATACAAAAGTTTACTGGGATATCACCCGACAGCGAAACTTAGCAAGATACAAGCTGTGAAACTGTCAATGATTGTGTAGCCATGGTAGCATTATCGGTTAGTCGTGCCCAGGAATTAGTGATAACTATATAACGCTGGTATGACCAACCTTATCGATTAGTTCTTCCCTTAACAGCGTCAAGTTCTCGATACGTTCTGGCTCCTTTCATCCATGACTTCTCACGATTTGCCGCCATTTTACGTCTGTTCAATACTCTGATAAATGCCTGATTGATGTAGATAATTGACACCCTGCATGACTCCAGTGTTGTCATATGATGTGAAGACAAAGTAGAAGGTGTCATTTGTTATTAAAGTAGTAACGTTCAGTTGGATGCATATAGAGATAAAAGGCTTTGACCTCCTTCAATATAGGATTACAAAAAAACCGATATGGACCTGAAGACATCGTCCTCAGCCTAATCGTGTTTCAACTGGATTTCCAGCACAAACAAACGTGTTCAATACCAATCCATTATTTTCACGGTGAATGTCATTCCCTTCTGCCACCAGGTAATATGAAAAAAAAGAACTTCACAGTGGCAAGCAGATTTACGGGCTGAATGGCGGGTTGATAAAGTAGAAGATTCCTACCTTTAAACTGTCATGACAGCTCCCAGAGGATGGATAACATAAATATATCTCAGCAGTTGAAGTGTTAATGTGATTGTCTTGTAAATCAGACATGGCCACTCTCCCACCACATAGCATCAAAACTCCATGCATGGTTACTGGACATGGCTGAATATGTTGTCAGAGTGAGTGAGTGAGTGAGTGAGTGAGTGAGTGAGTGAGTGAGTGAGTGAGTGAGTGAGTGAGTGAGTGAGTGAGTGAGTGAGTGAGTGAGTGAGTGAGTGAGTGAGTGAGTGAGTGAGTGAGTGAGTGAGTGAGTGAGTGAGTGAGTGAGTGAGTGAGTGAGTGAGTGAGTGAGTGAGTGAGAGCCAATACAGTCAATACGCTGCCAGTTTTGTCCCAATGTTTATGTAACGTTCTATTATGTTGTATCTATAACTATGAGGATAAAAGTGGCATGTAATCAAACACGAGACATTTATGTAATGTTAGTTCATTGCTGGCACAGCTCTTAGACTATGGTCCAACATTGGATAGACAATGTTCCAGCATCAAATCAATGTATTGTGCTTACTGGGATGCAACTGTGAGGCGCTGAGCAGGGTCAAGGTCATAGAAATCTGTTGTGTGAGCCTCGTTTTGACTGATGGCAGTCTGAGAGGACAGGATCTGCCGCGCTGTTACCATGGTTACAGGGTTATACCACAGTGTAAAGTACATGGACTGTAACATGTGGGCGGGAGCGGCATCTGAAAAATAATTAGTGCATGATCCACCCCAAGACTCACTCCATCTATACTCAACCCCGAGACTCACTCCATGTACACTCCACCCGATGCTCACTCCATGTACACTCAACCCCAAGGCTCATTCCATGTACACTCCCCCCAAGGCTCACTCTATGTACACTCAACCCAGAGGTTCATTCCATGTACACTCAACCCCGAGACTCACTCCATGTACACTCCCCCGAGGCTCACTCCATGTACACTCAACCCCGTGACTCACTCCATGTACACCCCCCCCCCCCGAGGCTTACTCCATGTACACTCAACCCCGAGACTCACTGCATGTACACTCAACCCCGAGACTCACTCCATGTACACTCAACTCCTAAACTCACTCCATGTACACTCAACCCCGAGACTCATTTCATGTACACTCAACCCCGAGACTAACTCTATGCACACTCAACCCCGAGACTCTCTCCATGTACACTCAACCCCGAGACTCACTCCATGTACACTCAACCCCTAAACTCACTCCATGTACACTCAACCCCGAGACTCACTCCATGTACACTCAACTCCGAGACTCACTCCATGTACACTCAACCCCGAGACTCACTCCATGTACACTCCCCCGAGGCTCACTCCATGCACACTCAACCCCGAGGCTCACTCCATGTACACTCCTCCTTCGAGGCTCTCTCCATGTACACTCCGACCGAGACTTACTCCATGTACACTTAACCCCGAGGCTCACTCCATGTACACTTAACCCCGAGGCTCACTCCATGTACACTTCCCCCGAGTCTCACTCCATGTACACTCAACCCCGAGGCTCACTCCATGTACACTTACCCCGAGTCTCACTCCATGTACACTTAACCCCGAGGCTTACTCCATGTACACTTCTCCCGAGTCTCACTCCATGTACACTCAACCCCGAGGCTCACTCCATGTACACTCCATCCGATGCTCACTCCATGTACACTCAACCCTGAGACTCACTCCATGTACACTCCTCCCCCGAGACTCATTCCATGTACACTAAACCCCGAGACTCACTTCATCTACACTCAACCCCGAGGCTCACTCCATGTACACTCCCTCCGAGGCTCACTCCATGCACACTCAACCCCCGAGACTCACTCGATGGACACTCAACCCCTTAGATTCACTCCATGCCCACTCAACCCCTGAGACTCACTCCATCCTCACTCCTCCACAAGAATCACTCCATGCACACTCAACCCCCGATACCCACTCAATGGACACTTAACCCCTTAGACTCACTCCATACACACTCATCCACAAGACTCACTCCATGAACACTCCACCCCGAGACTCACTCCATGCACACTCAACAACTGAGACTCACTCCATGCACACTCCTCCACAAAACTCACTCTGAGGCTCACTCCTTCACACTACACCCCGAGGCTCATTCCATTCAAACTCCACCCTGACACTCCCTTCATTTAGCCTACACTCTACCCCCGAGACTCACTTCATTCACGCTCAACCCCTGAGACTCACTCCATACACACTCCTCCACGAGACTCACTCCGAGGCTCACTTCCTTCACACTCCACCCCGAGGCTCACTCCATTCACACTCAACCTCGACACTACCTCTATTTAGCCTACACTCTACCCCCGACGCTCATTCCATTTACACTCAACCCCTACACTCACTCCTTCGCACTACACCCCCGAGGCTCACTCCTTTCACACTCATCCCTCAATGCTTACTCCATTCACACTCCACCCTCATGGCTCGCTCCATTCACACTTCACCCCGAGACTCACTCCATTTACACTCCACCCCCGACACCACCCCACCCCGAGGATCACTCTATTCACACTCCAAATGCTCAAATTGTTGTCAAATTGCTTATGATCACTCGCAGCAGTACCAATGGAAGCACAAAACAACGAAGACAATCGCGAAAATCACCGGTAATATCATTTTTAATTCTGTTTATGGGCACCTGTCTACAAATCTATGTAATTGTCGTTCACGTAATATTAGTTCTTCAAGAGGGAAACAAATCTTTGAAATAAAATGGAAAAAGATAATATGGCGCCGTCACACTTGTATTGCCAGACCATGCGGACGAAGCAACCAAAATCACCGGAAAACGCCACCGAAGATCTACAGGGTCTAATACTGAAGCAGGACACATTTAGTAAATATACAGGACAAAACGAATTTCAGACGGATGTAACCAACATAAAACGAACAGTTGTCCTTTGGTCCGTTGCTCAGTCCGATCATAAATCAGCACCTCTTGAGACATTGTTAAGCATAACCAACATCTCTGGTAGAAATCTTGTAACCTGAAGACAGCAAATCCTTCCTCCCATAAGGGGCACTCATACTAGGGTGGAGACAAAAATCTACATTGTTACTGCAGGGCCCAAATATCTACCCTGATGTTGTTTTGATGTTTGACCGCCTTTGGAAAATGTGGGCATACGTTGAAGCAATTGACCAAAATTTTGTTTTGATGTTGGGCGATTGTCTGCGACGCTGGCCCAACATTAAAGCAAAATTATGTCAATGTCTCGTTTTTATTTGGTAGTGGGTCTGACTTGAGGACTTTAAGATGGTGTGAGTGGCCAGTCATCCCATTAGCTGACCTTTCTGGACGTCATATCATCTTTCAGTCATCTGTAATTGACTTAGCTTTTCTGAAGAATCAGTTTTTGTGTGTAATCAGCTTTGGTGATACAGCTACATGTCCATGTATAATATCGGAAAACCTATCGAGTAATGAAATAATATATCAAATAATACATTTGCCTTGTCTGTTTACATTTTAAAGTTCTACAGATCTCACATGGCTATGATCAATTCGAGTCCATAAAATATTGAAAAACGTAGGCGTATAATAATACCAAGACACTATTTTAATGACTATGTAAAACATTTAACTATTTAATTTATAAACTGCATGAAAAATAACATTTTGTTTTTAGGGAACATAGTTATGACTTTAAATACCTATATAGCTCGATGTATAAAATGACACCATTCCCCTCACACATACGCATACACATATTTTGTAATTTGTAGCCATTGATTGGTCAACAAATTTGGTAATAAAATCATTTATATTTAATGCTATATGATCAACGTAAATACACGTATATATCCCATAAGCCAATTGCTTTCTTTTACCCATCCGGCGAACCCGGTAAAAATGTCCTTTTACCAGAAGAGTGAGAAAGACGAACAGTTTTCAAAACACAAACAGTGAAAGGTGATGCCATACCCTCGTCAGTCTCACGTTGAGATTAGCCATCTGGAGCTGGGGTTCCCGGCCGCTTGAACAAGGATAGGGATGGATGGAGCCCAGATGGGTGCACAGACACAACCCACAGGAATCCTCTGATCCAGGTCGCTGGTCAATCGGGTGGGCGGTGGTGGTAGAGGGGAGCCTATTCACTGGCGGGGGCATCAACCGTCTCCAATAACTCATGTATATTTGCACCTAACCCTTTGAGCACACAGCTCTTTTTTTTCCTTTTTAATCACACCGAGTCGGCTTTTTTTGTCTCATTTTCATTCACTTTGAGGTGGGAATTGCTATCGCAATTCCCCCCTCAAAGTGGATAAAAATGACCAACATTTTCTTAAATACCCAAGTATATCTGAAATGAAAATTCAGAATGTCGTTATTTTCATGGGATATTGTTTTGTTAAGTAATGCTACATGGCGCATAAATAGACTCTGGGGCTTATAGGGTTTATCAATGAGGCTCTATGCCCCCTGGATATTAATGTAGTGATTCAGGTTTTTATGTTTCCCTCTGTATTGTTGGGGATACAAGGATGAAGCGGAGTGACAGAGGACCGTTAACTTTAGGGAACCACTTCACGGGATCGTATGGACTGATATTACAATACACAACACTAGACCCGCCCCTGTAAATCATTCGCACTTTAGTATCAATGGAAAACTGAGCTGAGAGGCGTGACAATATGATTGATTCATTCCCTTATCTGGGTTTAACAGTGCGACATTGAAAGGGCGTCATTTGACCAAAATCAAATTAATGGAACCATTTCCATAAAAATGGCATCACTCGTGGCAATATTTTTCGACAAATCATATCCATAGCGTCGGCTAATTTGAACTGCTGTGAATATTCTGCCGTATTAGATAATCATCATCTTATTTTTTCACAACACCGGCATGATGTATTTTTCTGTCAACTGTTACCACCGTCTACGACGTTGAACCAGCATTGGTCAAACATAGATGTGTTGTGTTTGCTGGGCATAGTATATTATACACAGCGGATTGTTTATGTTGGCTGTTGACAGGTGGACCTATTATATCGTCGACTCGGAGCTAAAGGATCCTATCTGACACTCGTTAGAGTGGCAGATAGGATCCTTTAGCTCCGAGGGGGCGATATACACTTTTTACTACAGTTCTTTGTCATAAATAATGTTCAAGGGGTCCATAAACATGATAACTGTTCATAAATCATAATCTGCCACGAAATTGTGATACAGCTAGACTAGTGCAACATTTATTTTTCCCATCAAATCCCGGCTTTAAAAATATAACTTTAAAATAAAAAAAAACGAAACAAACATTATGAAGTTATTCAGAGGGTACTTTTCATTTGTTTTATATAGACAATAAATCGTCATATTATCTTAAAGCTGACTTTTTATATTAGATATTTAGGTAGAACGAGAAACACAATAAAAAATTATAAGCAATAATTCAGCACAATCACCCATTATTACTTGAAGTAAATTTCCTGTAATGAGTTAGTTTCCGGTGAATGATATTTGCATGCTTCATAAATTCTAACTATTTAACCATTTATTCCCACCAACAATCCTGCAGGTCATTGAATCAATGCTGGGTCAATGATGGTCCACCGTCTACGACGCTGACCCATCATTGATCCAGCATTGGGTGAATGTCTCGCGCTTTATAGGAAGCACATCTGACGTTACGGTAGGTGTGCGTTAACCCTTTCAAGCCTGACTTTACCTTAGACATCTTCATCCACTACAAGCCGCGAATTGCTGTCGCAATTCTCGACTTGTGGTGGATGAAGATGATTTGATGTGGGTGAAAAATTGAAGAAAATTGCCATGTATTGGTAAACCAGTTTCATGGAAATTTTCGTTCTAAAACCCTTGATTGTAGGAAAATTAGGTCTGTTATCAGGGATGTGAAATAATGCTTTAATGCATCGTGAGGGCTTAACTCTTCCTTTACCGACTTCCCCCTGATAAAACTACCCAGAGAAACCTACTTCTTTTTTAAGGATGACCCCTGAATTAGCACTGGGCACAATAAAAGTTATAGCTATGCGCATGCGCACATCGTATAAATCAAAAATGCAATAAAACATTGCGTCCATGTCACTGACCATTCTGGTTGACGATTTTCAACCATGCATGGAATATCTCCATTGCAATTAATGTATGTACACATGTGGATTCCGCATAAATGCGAAATTGGTAAAGGAAGGTAGTTTTCGCATAAATGCGAAATTGGTAAAGGAAGAGTTAAAGGGTTAATCCAACGACTAGGGACTGATTTTATTCCCGGCCAGGAATTAGCAAGTGACATTTGATTAACTGCTGGCAATCTATACGGAGAATGTTAAAGCCATTTCCTGGTGAGGGGAGCAGGGAAGATGGGGAAGATGGAGAACAATGGGATTAGTGATGTACGACCCACTATGTAGGCTGCAGGTGTGCTGTAAATCTACACCAGAATACAAAGTGCATGTATGGGTGCCTACATTGAGAAATCCTGCATGTTGCATGTAACGAATATATTTTATGCTGATTTTCTATCCTTCTACCGTAACCGTTGTGAGTGGGAGATTTCATAAAAAAAATATTAAAAATTATATGTGGATGTAGTTTATAAAAGAGAAGGTTAACTCTTTGAGTGCTAGTCAGGTCTTTTGTCGTTTTCAGGCTTTATCTTTGCCTTCCAAAACAGTCAATGTTAACATGGTTAAGGAGAAATCAGCATCACACATGCAAGATTGGAATGTGTTTTGTATTCAAATTGTACATATTTAAGTATTTTTTACCCACTTGAAGTTTGGATCGCGACAGCGGGGCACAACTTCAAGTGGGTGAAAATTCCAATTTTATAATGTAGTGCTTTAACCCTTTCAGCGCGGGGACCGTCATTAGACGTCAGAATCTGACGTCTATAGACTAAGACATTTATGATAATTTCAAATTGAAAAGAACCCTTTGGTCTCCATGGTTCATACACACACATTTCACCGTTGTAAGCGCTAATACATCACAATGTGACGTGGGGTCTTTAATATTTGGTTCCAGACTGAGTTTTCAACTTTGTTTATTGCAAATGAGACGATAGGGTGTGGGCGATAATATGATAATCAATCAAGCGGGATGGAGTCCTAAGCCAGAACATAGAAAAACTGGTAAACCCTGTTGGCAGGCAGTGTGCCATTCCCGCTACATTTAACACGACCGCGTTGACACGAGAACGGGCGATGTCGCTGATAGTTTTTGGACACGCAGCAGATCCGTATTTGGACTCGTTGAGCCTTTAGGACAAGGGATCCAGGTGCGCGTAGTGATACGTCCATCTAGGCAACAAGAAATTCCGTACTAATGTAAATCCATACGCCATTGTGCTGGCGGTCATATACATATATAATAGGCCTGATTACTATTTTGAAGTGAGTATTTGATAACGTGTAAAGTATTAAGTAATAGCACTGCACCGGTAGGCCTATTCTGGAAAACCTAGACCCACTTATTAGGTATTTAATTGGTTGTTATTTGAAATCGCGAAATCACGTGCTGGAACGGTAATTGAAAATGATGTCAGCCATGATGCAAATCTGAACATTTATTGTGTCACATATCACCACAAGACATGGGCCCAATGTTGGCTTAATTTTGGGCCAACATTAGGTCAACAATGGGTCAATTGTTGAAAACGTGCTGTGGATAACAGAAGGTCAATCTTCGCTTTCTGGTTTTTTTTGTGCTGCAGCGGACCTGATTTAAAGGTCACCACATCGCGTTACCTACTCCATCAACACCCTTCTTTTTCTGGGTAGAACATATCACGTTTCCGCGGTCACTCGGCCAGCCAGCACACGGAAGTCACAAACAACTGCCGGCAATATGGCGTCATTGTGGAGCTGCTAGCGCAGAGGTAAAATAAAATGATTGTTCAATTTCCTTCTATTAACATGATTTACAGCTTACACTGATCTACTTTAATTCATATATTTTGTAATATTATATGTAGTGATCGTGCCTTTTGTATTGACGTTATTGCGAATAGGCTGCCGTCAGACGATCCAGGTCTTGGTGAATTTGACGAAAATGAAGTTGCTGCAACTGCGAAATGTAATTTTATGGATAAGATTGGTCTGAATAAAATAAGGTTTTCTCGGTACAAAATTTAGTGCGAACGTTATTCTATATATAAATCAGATACCAATGATCTATGCCAATGCAAATTCTATGCTACATCATATGATAAATCTACAGAAAAATATTCGTCACCTTATTAGCCTAAGCATTATTTAACTGGTAAATTTAAATGGTAAATTGTATATCTTCAGGATCATACATTAGGGCCTACCCATTTACTATAACTTGACCTTTACCTTCGAAGTGGACATCTGGACGCAAAGTGTTATCACTTCCTCAGATTGTTTACCTAAGATTAAAAACGTGACAAGTGTTGAATTAGATCTACAGGCTCAGTTTACAGTACCACGAACGAAAAAACTTACATCAGTCAAAATGTCACTCAGGCTGAGATGTGAGAGTTAAGAGATTGTGGTACATATAGAGTGCAGAAATCACTCACTCACTCACTCACTCACTCACTCACTCACTCACTCACTCACTCACTCACTCACTCACTCACTCACTCACTCACTCACTCACTCACTCACTCACTCACTCACTCACTCACTCACTCACTCACTCACTCACTCACTCACTCACTCACTCACTCACTCACTCACTCACTCACTCACTCACTCACTCACTCACTCACTCACTCACTCACTCACTCACTCACTCACTCACTCACTCACTCACTCACTCACTCACTCACTCACTCACTCACTCACTCACTCACTCACTCACTCACTCACTCACTCACTCACTCACTCACTCACTCACTCACTCACTCACTCACTCACTCACTCACTCACTCGCTCGCTCGCTCGCTCACTCACTCACTCACTCACTCACTCACTCACTCACTCACTCACTCACTCACTCACTCACTCACTCACTCACTCACTCACTCACTCACTCACTCACTCACTCACTCACTCACTCACTCACTCACTCACTCACTCACTCACTCACTCACTCACTCACTCACTCACTCACTCACTCACTCACTCACTCACTCACTCACTCACTCACTCACTCACTCACTCACTCACTCACTCACTCACTCACTCACTCACTCACTCACTCACTCACTCACTCACTCACTCACTCACTCACTCACTCACTCACTCACTCACTCACTCACTCACTCACTCACTCACTCACTCACTCACTCACTCGCTCGCTCGCTCGCTCACTCACTCACTCACTCACTCACTCACTCACTCACTCACTCACTCACTCACTCACTCACTCACTCACTCACTCACTCACTCACTCACTCACTCACTCACTCACTCACTCACTCACTCACTCACTCACTCACTCACTCACACTAACAGAATAGGTTGAATCAAGGCCTGATCTGAGCCACATCAGAACGTACGTATTATTTATTGTGGGATATAGTGTTAAGTTTTAGTGACTATTTAATGAGTTAAGACTTCTGCATCTATGTTCAACCACTGCTGCCTGAACCAAAGCTAATATGATACATTGGTTGAAGAGCTGGCCAACGTCAGTAGTCGTTGCATGGCCAGCTCTTCAACAAATCTCTACGGTTCTCAGTGCCAGCCAGCCAATCATCCGTCCATAGCCGCTTCCTGGGGCAGATGGATACATAAATCTATCCGCCACAGGGATCTTGATCGATAATAGCCTGCATTGATTTGTTTGACATGCCAGCCTCCGCCTAAAAGTACTCTAGTTAATTTCTTCGTCCTCAAAACACGAGCGGCTGCACGAGTGCGTGGCTTGGGCGAGATGCAATGGCCAACGAAAGAAGAAACGACAGCATATAGAAGTCCTGGTGAAGTTAACACTGTATTGCCTTGTGGATATGAAAAATGATAGGTTTTGCTCCTGCTCTTGGCATCTGTTACTAAATTACCATGTCGAGGTGCACGTTAATCGATAGCTTTGTCGAGTCAAATGTAATCAATTTAAAATGGCTACAATGGCTTATCCTTATTTATTTACTAGAATGGTGTGGAATTCCTTGAGAGGAACAGATCAAATGACATTGCAAAAATGCAAGTATACATTTCAGTGATATCGTTTTTGAAGCAGTCTCGATTTAAACGATTACACTTTATAGTCTGCCAGTGGATGACCAGTAATGTTTAGAACTGCAAACTGGTGGATGTGGACGTGGTGTACAATGCTGAAGGCCAACTGGCAAATGATACCCTAGAAAACAGGAGATTTTGAGACAAAGCTGTTTTAATGCTGGACCAGCGTCGATGACAGTGGGCAGCATTAAACCATCTTTGGTTGAACGTCTCGTGTTTGCTGGAACGGCCTTTTCTGAGTGAGCCAAGAGGAACCCTCTCAGATACTGACCATCTACTAGTGTGGGGGATGACTATTGTAGATCTTGTGTCTGTTTCTAAACCAACGCTATCAATGACTGACATGTCGTCCCCTTGGATATGAAAGGGTGTATCTGCCACTTTGCAAAGTGGCAGATACACCCTTTCATATCCAAGGGGGCGATGTAGTGTGGATGGAGGCACTGCTATTGTTGGAACTGCACCTGCCTACGTCTATTAACGTTTGGCCTATGTGTTATAAATATGTTATATGAAATATTTGAATTAATTTTGTTTGTAAAATTTATAAAAAAAAAGGCCGTTCCTTCCAACCTCAGATTGAGCAAGTTTCAAAAGTCCATTGGTCGACGCCCTCGACTAATACAGCAAACAAAATAGGTAATACTAACAAATTGTCTAGATGATTAATACATTTGAATACTCGAGGCGTAAATATGTCGTTCGCATCATTATTTAATCATAACAAAGTCTGTGACCTTGGCATACTGATAAGCATGACAGACGGACAAACGGAGTTTTACATCTCGTTCTGATCCCTGGAGATATTTTGTGAGGATCAAAGCCGGGGAATCGAATGATAACAAAACATTTTTAGTATCATCCCAAACCTTCAAGCAGTTTTGATCAATATAAAATTATGGTTGTATTCTAGTTAGGCCTAAAATGAGACGTTGCACCAAAAGTGAGTTAAAGAAAGAATAGAATAGAAAAATAGAAAATCCAAATAAGCGTTTGCATCGTATAAATGTGTTCAATATGTGAGATTGAATCAAGCATAATTCAATCGGCTAAAGTTCAATTGTTTAGAACAGATCCATTTGTTGTTTGCTTCCATTTTAATCTTTAATTTTAATCAATTTTAATTTTTAATTTTAATCGATTTTAAATTGATTATTAAAATACACATGCCCATTTTTAACATATGCTGCCAACAAGAAAGCTGAGGTAGCACGGGTGGTGTTCGAGCAACAGTCAGGTGAACTTGAGCTATCGGCTGAGGGCGGATTATCGCGGCATGCTTTATGACTGGACGTCAGCTGAGAAAGATAAAGCATAAGAGCTCTGGTTAGATATCTTGTTCTCGGAATTTTTGCTGCTGCACCTTGTCCAAAGTGGTGGTTAACCCTTCAACCGCCGGTGCCGTATATATTCGGGTTTTCGTTTTTTATTAGCACATAAAGTACCACATAATAAATAATGTTAAAGATAAAATGTGACATCAACCAGCAAGATTTGAAAAGAGTTGCCCTCCATTTTGTCAAATCTGAATAATTTTCACTCACTTGAAGTTGTGGATCGCGTCAGCGAGACACAACTTCAAGTGGGTGAAAATTCAAATTGAATAATTTGGCGGTTAAAGGGTTAATACAGGATCACCATGGGCCATCTAAACCTGAGTGTATACATAGCGCCAACCAGGCTGTATAGTCAAAATTAAAATGAAATGAATGGGGTTTTAGGCATCTTTTGTGCACATTATAGACTAAAATGGGCAAGCAGAACCCCCTGAGGATGGTGAGATGCATGAGATGGCACTGCCATCCAGACACAATATTCGAAATTCGAGCCCTGGCGGCATGAGGCCGAGCACGCTACCTCTAGGTCACACAGGCTCCCCACAATATTGAATTTTTACGAGTGAGCGGGGAAGAAACTTTTTTTCAACTTGAAAGCCAGAGTGGGGTTCGAACTCTCGTTCTCCGACTGTTCAAGCACTGGCAAACAGGCAGCTTTAACCACTGCACCAGGGCCCCCGCCTTGGCCGTATAGCCAGCGCCATCCCAGCAAACACGAGGCGTTGATCCAATAGTGTTAGAATGTTGGTCCAGCGTCGAAGACGCTGCCCCAACATTATAACACCATTGGGTCAATGGCTTGTGTTTGTTGGGATGTAGAGCTAGCTATGGAGTCAGGTTTAGCGGGTCTGTCTGGCTTCCGAATTTCGAATTTCCGGATCGTCTATGGATCCCGCTTTTCTGTGATCCAGACAAACCACGTGGGGTGTGGACTCTCACAGCTCACTGAAGCATTCATGTGCCACTGACCTTGACCTTGCAGAATCTGTCAGAATGACAGAAATAACAAGGAATTCGTCTGGTGATTTGGACAGGATCTTTGATCCTGTTCTGACCGTCTCTTTGACCCTGTTGTCCCGGTATCTGCCTCTTAGCGATTACTCAGGGTGCTTCTTATTTCCCCAACCACCATTTTCTGTTGGAAGAGTATAGATCTATGGAGAATTTGCCTCAGTTAATTTAATTATTCAACCATTACTCATTCATTCATTATTTTATTCATTCATTCATTCATTCATTCATTCATTCATTCATTCATACGTTCATTCATTCTATTTTTCGTCAATTTATTATTTATTTCATTAATCAATTAATTAATTAATTGATTGGTTGATTGATTGCTTGATTGCTTGATTGATTGATTGATTGATTGATTGATTGATTGATTGATTGATTGATTGATTGATTGATTGATTGATTGATTGATTGATTGATTGATTGATTGATTGATTGATTGATTGATTGATTGATTGATTGATTGATTGATTGATTGATTGATTGATTAAATGATTGATTGATTGATTGATTGATTAATTGATTGATTAATTGATTGATTGATTGATCGATTGATTGATTGATTGATCGATCGATTGATTGACTGATTGATTGATTGATTGATTGATTGATTGATTGATTGATTGATTGATTGATTGATTGATCGATTGATTGATTGATTGATTGATTGATTGATTGATTGATTGATTGATTGATTGATTGAATTATTGATTGATTGATTGATTGATTGATTGATTGATTGATTGATTGATTGATTGATTGATTGATTGATTGATTGATTGATTGATTGATTGATTGATTGATTGATTGATTGATTGATTGATTGATTGATTGATTGATTGATTGATTGATTGATTGATTGATTGATTGATTGATTGATTGATTGATTGATTGATTGATTGATTGATTGATTGATTGATTGATTGATTGATTGATTGATTGATTGATTGATTGATTGATTGATTGATTGATCGTTTCATTCACTCATTCATTCACTCATTCATTCGTTCGTTTCTTTGTTTGGTCATTAATACATTGAGATTTTCAATCCAAAGCACCCACTCATTACTACTTCATGGCTTGATGCATTCGTTCATATCCCATGTTATACTAAACTTATAATACTGGTATCCCATATGTATAGCCTGCTATAGTCTACGGTGGAGGATTATCCAAAATGAAAGATAGCTTTCTGTTGATTACTCAGTCAATTCTCAAGCGATTTTAATTTTAATTTTATAGGTAAGTGTGAAGTAGGCTGGAGCCCCTATACGTATACTGATCCTTTACACCTGTAATATGTGTGATGTGTGCAGTTTTTAGCTTAAATCTAAAGTAGGCTTTGAGTATTCTTTTCGTTTTTTAAAGCTGCAAATGGTGAAAACAAGAATTTGCATTCTAGGACCTATGGGGTTAAGGTCGTCTGTTGATCTACATATAGATGGGATGGAGGTCATTGGATTATCAAGCTTTAATCTAGGTCAGTTACCGCCCTTGGCCTGTGTATTCAGTCATCGTGTTTTCCACCGTCTTTAATCATGTTAATCAAACTATTACTATGCCACAGTCGAGAGTAAATAGGTTCTCCAAGGTTATTGTTATTGTGTGGCAATATGGAGAATTGTTCCACCTGCATACCCTTCGAACATACCAATTGTGTGTACCAATTGTGCGTGCCACTCAGTAAAGACCAGGTCACACCGCTACGATTACACCCGACCCAAAGAGAGATCGTGTCGGAGATTATCACAACCGTTTGAACAGTCCCACGACCACGATTCAATCAAAATCCGTCGTCTCGTGGGCCGTTGCCACCACTGAACATGTTTAGTCGTAGTTATTACATGTAGACGCCATCAATAATCTTAGAACCCTTTAACCAATCAGAAAGTAGCCTTTATTCACCTGACAGGTCCACGACAAGTCATCGCTGGGTAATCTGACTGGTGCGGACGGTGATCGTCGTAGGCCAGCAAGGCGTACGATTTTCTCACACCTCTCCACGACGGTGGCGTCTTGTAGAGTCTCAAGTAGTCTTTGTGGTGTGGCCTGGGCTTTATGTCTGTCGAATTTAGCGGTGCTAGTATCTCAAGTGAAAAAAATAAGCGGCTCGTAGTTCTGTGGGCTCTTTCGGGGTTTACAAACCGCTTGGGGGGACATATCAAGATATTTTTTCTCTGATGTTCCATAATTATGGGAGACTGTGTAGTACCGTGTCAATAGATAACATGAATCATTTTAATGGCAGCTTCAGAACGATGCTTCACGATGCATAAAGTGGTGGTACACGTTAACTCACTCATTTATTGCAGTACAAATTCAATATAAAATTTCAATACAATCATCACATTTTTATTGATATAAATCATAATCGGATCCCAGTTGCGAAGTACGATTTATTAATATGGCCAAACGAGTGTTTGCGAAGTTTGGATACGTATTTTAGAAATTAGAGTATTCCATGTAATACAATTTTCAGACGAAGCTAATTGGTTTATAGAGGGCAACATTTTTATTTATTTACTACATGTCAAATGGTCTAACTTCTAAAATCCTCATCAAAACTTCGCGAATCTTCCACGGTAGTCACAACATGAATGGAAAATAGTGTGTGTAAAATTTCATGAAAATTGGTTGAGAATTGACTGGGAAATCGACGAAAATCATTTACCACGGTGAATGTGAATTTGACTAATAGTAGTCCATTCTACGATAGCCGAATTCGACTATTTAAAAAAAATAAATTATATTATATCGTTATTGTCGGCCTATTTTTTATTCATATATAGCTTTCATAAAGCTCAGTTTGCAGTTCAAAGATTTTTGTAGCATGAAGTTTTTGTCAAAACATGTTTTCCTTTGTACATTTAGAATAACAAAAATATGACGGTTATGAAGCAAACGAAACAAAACGAAATGTGGACAGTCCGGCGTTATGTGTAGCGTTGCAGTGCATAGAATGATATCATTTGCTTCATTTTTAGAAGAAAAAAATCCGTTACCCCATGAAGGCTGCTAGATAGTCGATTAACCTCAGGTGTCAAGAACATTTTGTTCACACTTATGCCATAATCAGTGATAATCAATGACGTCGCATCCCTCTGGCCACACGACGTTGCATCAATGTTGAATCAACGTCAACGACGTTGATTCAACGTCGCTACAACGTCGTGTACATACCAGGTGTGATATGACCTCACGTGATGAGAAAACCCACAAATCATGGCACGGCTAACATCCTGCACTGTATTGCGTCAGATTTTAGACACATGATTGGCCAGCGCGATGCCGCTGATCCGGGTCAGGCTGTTGTGGGGTGGATGACCTATTTATATTTTAAATCACTTATTTTAAATCACATATAAAACATTCCTGTGAGACTTGCCATGGTTAGGACATAAACTGGTCTAAACTCGTGATTTATGGTTTGTCTTAATGGTTTTGGCGCCGCACATCAACGTGAAGAAAAAGAGTTTTTCTGAACATAACGTTTGTATCCATACATGGACTTCACGTTGCATATCTCGCGATTCGTGTGTTATCCATGGTCAAAATTATTGTCCAAAATTTAAAACACTAAGTTCAATATAACCAGTGGCTTTTCTTGTTTCGGGTGTTATAATTCATAGCATTATTACTTCAATATAATAGTCGATATGCAAATATTTTCAGAGTAGACACATTAGATAGTCCTGCAATGCCGACTTCTGTACGAGTTTTAAGCCAGGCCCGGTGGACGGGAGAAATAAGTCTAGCTATATAGCCATCAATCCTGAATAGTAATGACCCTAAGTATTTACCGCGCCGTGAATGAGATGAAGTAACGAGGGAGACGGTGATTTATTGTGTGAATGGGGCGATCAGATGCTCACTAACTGAGTGGAATCAGCGTATTAGCTGAGGATGCCGAGTGGTGTCTGCACTCATCACTTCTCATCACACTCCATCTCTCCCCAGTCACACCGCGCGTAGAGAACATTTACAATCATTTACCCAGATTTATGTGTTCCAGCCACATAGCACTCCAGGGTTTATCACGTCGCCAACGCGTTCTGGATTCGTACCCAACCAGATGAACACCCCTAACTTGTCTGATGAGCGCTGGGCCAACGTCGTGAGACGTTGGCCCAGCGCTCATCAGACAAGTTATATTGGCGAGGATACAATTTACCACCCAGTCAGCAGTCCATGCTCTGAGATGCGCTAAGATCTCGTCGACGGACACTTTTGCAGGATCGTTTTTCTAACCTTTTTAATGCTTGTTTTTTTCTATAATAATATTTTCCCACTCTCTGGGATCTGATCACAGAAAAGGAAAAACATCGCACTTCTAGTTATCGAGAGCCGCAGCCCAGCTGGTTGAACAGTGAACCATCAGAGCAGGAGTCCAGGGCTCGATTCCGCAATGATAATTATTACTTCTCCGATAATAAAAATAGTTAAATAGTGAACTCATAGAATATAATTTAAAGACATAAATGACCAATAATGTCGAAACTTTAAAAAATGCTGCTAACCCAACATTATGTATACAGGGTTACCAGTTTTTTAAACAAAACATTTTTCAAAATATAATCAAAGTCATTATATCTCACGCATGATGTATAATATATATAAAGTGCCATATGACACAAAAATAGCAACAAAAACACAAAGAAAGCACGAGACAATAATTGCATTCGATATGTTTCCACTTGAAAACGCATTTATTACCGCAAATATCTAATTTATCATGCTTACAAAAATAGCAACAAAAACACAAAGAAAACATGAGACAATAATTGCATTCGATATGTTTCCACTTGAAAATGCATTTATTACGGCAAATATCTAATTTATCATGCTTATATGACGACGTGAAAATTAGTTTTTTCTCGTCGCCATACGTAATAGTTTTATGGAAACGCTTTCGCGGCTAATGAGATAGTACTTTGACATAGTTTTCTTTGGATAATGATGGGACGCCGTCTATCACGTCGGCCCAACAATAACCCAACATTAGATTAATACATCCTCCTTGATGTTTTGTACAGTTCAGACGATTACGTTTATATTTACGTCTCCTTGATAAGTGACGTATCAACCCCTTTACAAAGTTGCGTGTGTGTCAAGAATTACATTTACAGTCATGCCAGTAAGCCTGAGAATCCCCGCTCGATTAAAATACGATAGTTTTACATTAGCATGTTGACTCCTAGCAGCCAGAGTGTCATATGTGTCGCTCATTTGAGCGACACATATGACACTCTAGTTGCTAGGGTAGAATATGTATGTAGAATCTATACCAGGTTATCAGACAATAAAATATGATGGAGGTGGAATAATGGTAAGGTAATTACACCCAGCCCCGTGACGCCATTAAGTGGTAATGCAATCAAGTACATGTACTCTAATAGTTAGACGCCATAATGGCCATGTGTGCTGGGTTATTGGTGAAGGTATTATGACACCATTAATTATTCACCTGTTTTCTCGCCAAATGAGGATTCGATAAGTGTTGTTCAGTGGCGTAGTAAAGCCACTCCATTAACAGCCAATCACATTCAAACAATTATCACCCATGGCTCAGTTTTTTATGATAGCAATTAACGACTGATTGTGACTCATACCTATCGTATATTGTTTATAATCTAATGCCGCATTTTTAATGGCCCATCGGTGTTTCCAGTAATATTTGTTGATAATTATTTCAGTGGGTCATTATTTTTATTTTACTGACATGGTGTTAATACTCCAAGTGTGAATAGCTAGTTTTACATTTTGGCGGTGTTATGTTTTTATTCTAGTAGTATACATATAGCTGATATTCTAATGGTATCTATTATAGCCTCATTGCCTATTGTTTATATTCTACCATGTCCACTGGAACCTAATATAATCTATAAATAAGTGAATAGGGAAGGGTGTAACTTCCTCTTTACAAAGTGGCAGATACACCCTTTCATATCCAAGGGGATGGTATACAAACCAATCAATAATAAAAAAAACGTATCGATTTTTTTTTACAAGAAAATAGCAAATAAACCGAAAATAATTCTCATAACTTACATAAGATTGATTTTATTATCTTGTTTTTTTCCGGTGGTACACGTCGATTAGTAGATACAATGTCTGACAAACTGAATGCAGCCCGATCTGGTTAATAATAAATGAGCCGCGACAATTTTTTGTAACCATTATCATTTAATATGATTGTATTAATAGACCATTATTGGGGAAATTTGATGTTTTATCTGTCTCATTTCTACATAAATGTTCAATGATGAAACCTATAATCTGTCGTAATGACAAATTACAGGGAAATGTACTTTGCTGATTGATTGTCTCAGATGAACATAGTGCAATACATTGCACAATCAAATTGAGAGTTTTTACACACTATTTTATAAAGTTTTGAGCAGACATGACATCCGCACCAGCTCCGTATCTCGACCAATCCGAAGCCTACGATATATCGTAACTTGTACGAGAATACGGGTCAATCCAAACACGGATGTGAGCTGTCTGATAAATAATGCACGTCTGGTTTTAGTGGCTGGCAGTTCAAACATTCAATTGGCACACGTCGTCGCTCCAGGGTCCTACGTAAAAAGAATTGGCAACATTGATTTGTCTGCCTTAATGCATTAATCAGACCAATGAAGCGACAACACCGTCCATTGCATTCTCCAGATGCATATAAGTGAACGTCAATACTAACATTTGTTCAGAAGCAAAGCACGTGGCATGATGCATAGAGCAATTATTGACAGGAACAGATAAATCATACAAAATGGCTGATAGCCACGACCAGCTCTTTACGGTCCGTCTGATATCATGTGTATGCCCTTGGATATGAAAGGGTGTTTCTGCCACTTTGTAAAGTGGCAGATACACCTTTTCATATCCAAGTAAATGATTTGTTCAGCTTAATCAATAGTCATGATAGATGGACGTGAGCCATTAATAATCCAAACTGTCTATTTATCAGCTTCTTCAATCTTCAAATTCTTCTTGCCAGCCCCATTTTGTACCATTTCCAATGAATTAGCCAGTTAGATGTTGTACCTCCCCTACCGCATTTTATCTATGCCTTTAATAAGCCTTCACTCACTGAGTCATGTCATAAGCGATGTGAGTGTTGTAGACGGTAGGCCAACCTTAACCCAACATTGGTTCAACATCTTGTATAAAATGCTGGGTACTTCTCTGTATACGTATTATGGCGCTCATATTAAATATCAATCGTAATATTGTAAATTATTTCAAGGGTATAGCCATAGCACTGTTAATTTTAATCTCAAATAATCTAAATGAAATGACATATACCCGTGACCATGACATTTATCACAACATACCATACATAATGACAGTTAATTGGAATAGATAGTCTCCTAGCAACGCGTCAAAAAACTAGACAAACACTATATTGATCACGGATATGTAGATATATTGTATTATAAGGAGATGTGCCAAATTTATATCAGATGTCGGATATCTATTGTTATGCTCGGGTACGTTATGCTATTACTTTAGGTATCTGTGGACAATCAAAGCAACATTTTGAGCAATTTCTGTGCATCGTAAAATTAAAAGTGCTGCTACGCAAATTTTCACCCACTTGAAGTTGTGTCTCGCTACCGCGAATCACAACTTCAAGTGGGTGAAAATTGTACCATGTATTTGCCTACGATACTGGCGGATAGGGTAATTTTCTTTTTTTGTTACAGATCCGCTGATGGAGTCCTAATATGATCCTGACTGATCACTAGAACTCACATATCTAGTCCCAACCACCCAGTCTGATGACCCAATTACACAGCCTCAGACAAGCCGCCCTCTGATGGTCAGAACCAGGAATTTCCGCTACTGCAGTTAAAAATGTCCGGCCGGATGTGTGACCTCGACTCCCATCATGCCCCTCTCGCTGGCCGGTCTAGTTGCGGGCGGAACGTGCCAGATAATTACCACGGCAGAGAAGTATTCCCAGCATGCGACCTGGCACGAATCTCACTACCCCCATTGCCGCACTGCCACGTAGACGGAGAACAGCACGTCGCCTAGCGAGCACTCAGGTAAGCTAACAGACCGGAAGTCACGTAGGCATACACATTGGTACCGTGGGTACAGAGGGTGGATTCTTAATGGAGCATTTGTCAGTTTGGGATGAATATAATCAAGGAAAAGAAAATCTATTTTCCTTGATATAACCGCTTAGAAATAAAGTCCATAATAAGTATACAGCTCGACAATGATACTTTGGATTGATCTTCTAAACCTTTTAAGCCTCCTGGCTCTAACCCTTTAGCCCTTGTGCTGCTGGGACCAATTATATAAGTCATCAACCAAATTTAAATTAAAATGCCACTAAAATGCATAAAGTTGGCCCAAATCTAGTATTCCACCCCCTAATTTAAATAACAACTGAATGACGGCGATAAATGACCGATCTCGTCATGTGACATAGAATGAATTGAGATAAGGCGCAATATAAATGCTATATATACTCAATAATATACTCTATAGGCCTACTCAATATACTGAACCACACTTCGATTAGTCGGGGGTAGAATACAAAACTTGGACCAAACATTTTGTGGTGGATGCTTGGGGAATTAAATAATTCAATTTGCGAGTTGTTTATTTTTCGTAAATATATATATTTTTCGTCATTTGAAGCTGGAAATTGCGTTATCAATTCCAGCTTCAAATGAACGAGAAATAGTAACAAACAACTCAGCAGCAACCCTCCTGGCACACAACTACCAACTTTCATTCTCATTCACTTCGGGATATCAAATTGCTGCCGCAATTCGCACCTCCAAGTGAATAAAATGTCGTGCTTTTGTGAAATAAAAGGTCAAAGGGTTGAAGGGGTGCTCCACTGTGCACCAGCATCAGCAGGTGTTGGGTACATCCAGAAAACACAGCGCGGGTGATGGCCACCAAATTGCCGTGTCGTCCTCTCCGAGGCCGTGGATTGATGTATTTGCTTTACCGGAAAAATCCAACATGGCGGTGACTGAGAGCGATCCCGAGCGGTCCGAAAAATGTCCATAACTTTTAAATGACTGTGCGACCTCTGAGCTGAGCATGCGGGCATAGAACTGAAATGTTACTGATTATAAAAAAAACTATTTATGACCTGATTACTCCCCGATAATTTCCGATATGACAGTCCAAAGAAATGTCCCACGGTTTTGTACGCGGTCATTCTGTGGCTCACTGGGGCTAGCCACCACACACAGAGAGCGAGTTTGCCGCAAACACATGGCTTAGCGTCAGAGATAGACAGCATAGCAAAAGCTGTGGTTTTGTATGCTAAAGGTAAAGGTGCAGGTTTATAGTCTGATGTCAAGTCTGAAGACCTATCAACCGACATTACATCTTACCCCTCCACGGAGAGCATACAGCAATTTCGGCGCATTGAATATCGTACACATTGCCATCTCTTTCCTACCAGGTACTCATTTTCACCTGAGTCAAGTGAAGCATTTGAGGGTGAAGTGTCCTGCCCAAGTACACAACATCGAAACAATGTCCCAAGATTGAGAGGGGAGAAATATGATATTTCTCTGAAATTCTTGCACCAGTGTACTCTGAGATCAACCATTTTATGAAAAATGTGAGGGTAACCCCATTCAAATGATAAGCTCACCTATAAAGACTGGCCTTTGAATCCCCACGTCAAACAATGCCGCATTAATTTATTACGCAATCGATTGTCCGCGCACCGGATTTTTGGGCACAACTTTACGAATTTCAGTAATTACAGCCTTTTTTGCAGCTAAGATTTATTCAGCAGAAAGTTCACAGGTCTGGGCCATTTCGACCAAGTCTACGATATATTGTATCTTGTACGAGAATACGAGTCCTTGTCCACACACATCCAGACACATCCAATGAATAGATTTGTATTTAGATTGGCGCTGACACGTGGGTGGACGACAAAACAATCAACATCTCCATTTCGAGCCATCTACAACATGGCCTATTGTAAAGTTCTGATTGGTCTAGATTAGGATTTTCTTAAGTTTGCCATATTGCTCATTCCTTTGTTATATAATGGTGCGGTGGTATTGGTTATTGCTATTTCGATTTGAACATTTAGAGACACTTTGCTGTATATGTATGCATCTAAGAAACAATCCTTGCCGCCCGGGAAATGAACCAAAACCCCGTGTTCAAGATTCACCATGCAACCTAATGAGCCACCAAGGCGCCGTAATGCTGCACTGGTCTGCCCTGAACACATTTATTTACAGTTTTTGCCCAGTTTTTTGTAATTGTCTATCGATTCAGGATGTGCTGATGCGCATTTCAAGCTGGCTGACTTCTCGTGCTCACATAATTGTCATTAACCGGATAAACTTTATAGTTGCAGTTTTACCCTGGCACCCCAGTCGATGGCTCTGCTGGTTCTGGCAATAAAAGACAGCAGTACTGCTACATGCGAGGCAATATGCCACGTAGGATAATGTACTGTAATGCATGAGGACACGTTGACAATACAACAGTGATGTATGTACGATGGCCCAACAAGTCTCTATAATTCTATTAGAAAGTAAATTATCACCAGTCCTCATGATCTCCGAGTTTTGTTTTGATATACCACGTCCATGTTTGACACATCACGTTCAAAGCGACTCATTCAGGCCAGAATCATCATTTTTATTTTGGTCCCTTGATAATGTTCTTATGTTTTTAAAAAGTCAATAGACTAGAATAGAGTAAGTCTTTTAAATTTCGGTTTGCGAATTTACCAGTTAAAAGATAAAAAAAGGTGTTAATGTTATTCCTGTATTTCTTATTTTGGACATCGATGTATAAAATTATATATCATTCTTGTACTTAGATTGGCGCTGACACGTGAATAGACGACAAAACAATCAACACTCCTCTTTCAGATGTCATGTCTTGGTTATAGATAGTTATAAACAATAATAAAACTATACCATGCTCGAAGAGCAACATAGAAGCTTAACCCTTACAGCGCGGGGATCGACTTTAATATGGTCTGTAGACGTCAGATTCTGACGACTAAAGTCAATCCCCACTCTGTAAGAGTAAAAATATTTCTAATGGCCGTAGACCCATAACATAGGTATTCAAATGAATCTGAAAGAGCTGACTAAGACATTTATGATTTCAAATTGAAAAACCCCATTTGATTGCACTGTTTTTTACAAATTAATTCAGCGCTTTAAGGGTTAAAACTGTGTAGCATATATTCTCAAAACAAAATGGAAAATAAAATAACTTTTATTTTATTTTTCAATAGAGCTCGAAGGAGGTTAAATTTGTATAATGGAGGGTCTCATCAATCACTTATCGCGTAGTTCACTCCGTCTTGTTCACCAGCTTCTTACCAGTAATGAAAATATCCTCTTTTCAATTTTCTGTCGATTGATTGTAACGGGAAAGGTCATGGGGTTTATCCGTGACCTAATAAGACTTTCACCGCTAATCATGGCGCTTCAAGGGTTAATATGTTTTAATACCACATGGTCAACTTGTGCAGAACAAACAAGGATATTAGTAAATGCCAGATGTATTTGAAAATGAGTCCATTCAAGCCATCAGAGGACATGCATAAGAAAGGTCATTGATAATTACCTAGATTGTTGATTTTATCACTGTGATCACAGGTCCCTATCAGACACGACATCATGCTGATTTTGTATCTGTAATATGGTCAACAAGTGTATGAGCGCTTAGAAAAACAGCCTGATCTGTGCCACTGGTCACAGCTTTTCCTGAATTTTATCTGTTGACCTTATACATGAAATTCTGTTTTATTTATTCTGTTTGAAGCTGGTATACCAGACGATTATTCTAACCTGTTATAAAAGTAAAACCTTTAGAATAAAATATAGACTATAATCCATCGTGGTCTCTTGGATGGTTACGTGGGAATTTTTATGCAAGGGTTAAGTGAGGAATCAGTGGTTCTGCTGTCAAACTGCTGTCTTTTTCAGTCAGGCAACTACCGCGGAAATTAGACAGCTATTACGAAAATCACCAGTAAAATCATGTGTACTGGACCCCATGCCTACATGTCTACTGAGTAAATGTGAAGATGGCGTAGTACCAATTATGACCAAATTATCAACATGTCTTTGGAGTCTGGCCTTCTGGATCTTTCCGCCGTATTTGATACGGTGAACCATAGCATACTATTAAAACGACTTAAAAATGACCTTGGTTTGTCGGGAAAAGCATCCGCATTAATAAAACTACATCGTGCTCGAAGAGCCACATAGAAACTTAATACTGTGTAGCATATATTTTCAATACAAAATGGAAAATAAAATAACTTTTATTTTATTTTTCAATAGAGCTCGAAGGAGGTTAAATTTTTATAATGGAAGGTCTAGCATGTTCTGGTCTCATCAATCACTTATCGCGTAGTTCACCCCGTCTTGTCCACCAGCTTCTTACCAGTAAAAAAATATCCTCTTTTCAATTTTCTGTCGATTGATTGTAACGGGAAAGGTCAGGTGAATATCCGTGACATAATAAGACTTTCCCCGCTAATCATGACTATGTCGCTTTTAACCCTCAAAGCGCTGAATTTTGTCATTAAAATCATGGAAACCAAAAGGATTTTCTTAATTTGAAATCATCATAAATGTCTTAGTTAGCTCTTTCTGATTCATTTGAATACATATGTTATGGGTCTACGGTCATTAGAAATATTTTTACTCTTACAGTGCGGGGATCGACTTTAGTCGTCAGAATCTGACGTCTACAGACGTCAGATTCTGACGACTAAAACGATCCCTGCACTGTCAGGGTTAATTTGTTTTATTAGCCGATCAAATTACTGTTGAGGAGATGAAATCAGTGTTTAAACATTAACATTTGCAAATGTGTGGTCTCAAATGGTCAACTTGTGCAGAACAAACAAGGATATTAGTAAATGCCAGATGTATTTGAAAATGAGTCCATTCAAGCCATCAGACGACATGCATAAGAAAGGTCATTGATAATTACCTAGATTTTTGATTTTATCACTGTGATCACAGGTCCCTATCAGACACGACATCATGCTGATTTTGTATCTGTAATATGGTCAACAAGTGTATGAGCGCTTAGAAAAACAGCCTGATCTGTGCCACTGGTCACAGCTTTTCCTGAATTTTATCTGTTGACCTTATACGTGAAATTCTGTTTTATTTATTCTGTTTGAAGCTTTTATGCAAGGTTTAAGTGAGGAATCAGTGGTTCTGCTGTCGAACTGTTGTCTTGAGGAATTCAGTCAGGCAACTACTGAGGAAATTAGACAGCTATTACGAGAATCACCAGTAAATTCTTGTGAACTGGACCCCATGCCTACATGTCTACTGAGTAAATGTGAAGATGTCGTAGTACCAATTATGACCAAATTATCAACATGTCTTTGGAGTCTGGCACTGTTCCGGCCGACCTTAAAATAGGACATCTAAGTCCACTTTTATAGAAAACTAATCTGGATGTCGAATGTTTCGAGAACTATAACGACCAATCTCAAACTTATCTTTTCTTTCCAAGCAAGTTAAACGTGTGGTAGCGTGACACGTCTTTCTTAACATACTGCCCAATCTCTCTGAGCCATTTCTGTCAGCGTATAAGACTAATCACAGCTGCGAAATTGCCTTACTGAAAGTTCAAAATGACTTTTTACGTGTCATGGATAACCAGTGTCATTTTCATGCTGACGACACTCAGATATACATTTCTGTCAAACCAATTCAGAAAGATAAGAACAATGCCGTCTCCAATATACAACGGTGCATTTAGGACATTCGTATCGAGACGAAGAACAACTTCCTCAAATTAAACGATGATAAACCGAAGTTTTTGTGTTTGGATCAAGGCAGCAGATGTCTAAAAAGTCTAAAATAACAGTACCTGGTGTACGGATTGGTGACTCGCTGATCTCACCCGCCAGTTCAGTCCGTAACTCAGGTGGGTCTTGTTCGACACAGATAAAGATATGTCTAGGAAAACTCAAATTAACACTCTATGCAATGAAGCACGCCATCACATCAGGTCGATTGGTAAGATTCGTCGATACCTTGATGAGGTATCCTGTGAAAAGGTCACGAACAACTCACTATTAGCCGGATTGCCAAGAACTGTTCTAGCGAAGCTGCAAAGATGTCAAAACATTGCAGCTAGAGTTATCACCTGTACGCCTGCTACTGATCACATCACGCCGGTATTAATGAATCTGCATTGGCTAAATGTTACTCAGCGCAATGAATATAAACTTTTGCGGTACGTATATCGCGCTCTGAATGGAATGGCTCCTGCGTATATTACAGAACTACTCCAGCCATACGTGGCAGGACGCTGTTTGAGATCGAGTGATAGCCATTTACTGTGTGTTCCACGTACAATACATTCTTGGGGTAACAGGATTTTTAGCAAGACTTTGCTCTGGAGTATGCTGCCACTAAATATCAAGTTCGCGCCATCACCGACTGTGTTTAAATCTGCGCTGAAGACTCATATTTTTAAACTTGTATTGTACAGCGCTACGAGCACCGTTCTGTTGGAATAGCGCTTTATAAGAAACATATATTATTATAATTATTATTATTATTATTTGATAAGCTAATATGCTTATCTAACAGTTATAACAGCTTATTCTATAATATGACCTCCAGGATTTTTGAATTTCACTTTACATCAGCGTCATTTCCCTTTATATCTGCCCCTGTACTGAAAAGGCTAATTTGTGAGGAAATGGAAAACCCCAGCCCCTGTCCAAGTTACATGTATCAAGTGTCAGCTTTTGAAGATTGCCTTTTCTCTGGATACGACCAGCACCATTCACTGTCCAGTAAGAGATGTCCAACGTTGTTATTACCAATAACCAGGTGGAATATGGACTGATAGAAATACATAATGAAATGAAAAACTTCTAATGCGCCTAAATCCTCGGTGTCCCGAGCTCAGAGGCGTTGAAAATCCGAATCAGGCTCGATTATCATTGTCCGTTTGACGTTCCAATTCGTAGATCCAGCATGCCGGGACACAGAGGATTTAGGATGGAAAGGCTTGGCCGAAATATAAAGTCTTCATTTTTTTTCGAAATGACTGTGCAGATTTAGATTTTTTAAGCTCGAGAAGGATACAATTCCAGAGCTGGGGGGCCGCAACCGAAAAAGCCCTTTCACCCATCTTTGAACTCACTCTGGGAACAACCAGTTGATCATCATCTGAGGAGCGGAGATTACGGGTTCTGTTTAAAGGCTTGAGCAGATTATGTAGATATACTGGCTGACATGAATGTAATACTTTATATGTGAGGGTGCATCTTTTGTGTTTTATTCTGAAAGAAACAGGGAGCCAGTGTATGGATTTTAACAAAGGTGTAACACTGCAGAATCGTGGAGAACGGGTCACAACCCTGGCCAAGCAGTTCTGAACACTCTGCATCTTGTTTATTTCGCGATGTGGGATGTTATAGAGGATACAATTACAATAGTCTAGCTTGCTCGAAACAAGTGAAGCTGCTATTGTCTTAGTCACTGCCGCTGTTAAACTTCTGCGCAAGCGACGCAAAGCACGTATATTATAGTAGCATGATCGACAGACTTTTGATATATGTTTCTTAAAATTGAAATCCTTGTCAAATTATACCCCTAAATTTCGTGCCGAATCAGTTGGTGTTACATCCTGATCAAGTAATTTGTAGGGAAATATTCCTAAAATTGTCTCGTTTTGCTTTAGTGCCGATTAGTATAAATTCTGTCTTGTCAGGATTCAATTTGAGTTTGCTAGCTATCATCCAGTCGGAGACGTCTTGCAAGCACTGCTGGACCAGCGACAGTGACATCTAAGGATTTGTTTTGGAAAGAGAAAGATAAATCTGTGTGTCATCAGCGTACAGATGGTGACAGATGTTATGCCTACAAATCACACTACTCAGTGGCGTTGTATATGAAGTGAATAAGAGTGGTCCCAGGACAGAGCCCTGGGGGGACACCATAATCCGTCTTGAACGGTTCCCCAAGTTTATCCAGAAGTAGGAAGGGATAGGTAGGAAGGGACCCAATCTAGAGCTGTTCCAGAAATACCATACCAGCCGGACAAGAGCTCAATGATGCTGCTATGGTCCAAGGTGTCAAAGGCTGCGGACAGGTCCAGCAAGACCAATGCTGTGGTCTTGCCACTGTCCATGTTCATACAGATGTCGTTGTGAATTTTTAGCAAGGCTGTTTCTGTAGAATGAAGAGGTTTATATGCTGATTTATTGGGGTTTGATAGGTTGTTTCTGTCTAGATGGGACCGGATACGATTTGAAATTATTTTTTCCAATTATTTTAGAAATGAAATTTAGGTTCGAAACTGGTCTATAGTTTTTCATGTCATCCTTAGACAGTGATGATTTCTTTAATAAGGGTGTGATGTGTGCTACTTTCAAAACGTCTGGGAAAGAGCTGGATTCCAAAGACAAATTGACAATATTTGTGAAGGGAGTTAGCAATATATCTAGACAAGATTTCAATAATTTGGTAGGCAATGGGTCAAGATCACAGGACTTGTCCTGGGAAGAAAGGATTAATTTCTTATCTTCATTTGCAGTGGCTGGTTCGAATGATGTCATTGGAAAATTAATTTCTGGTGGTGGAATATGAGGCACATTGTGTTTAGGATCGCAAAATTTCATTCTTATTTTTTCTATCTTGTTTACAAAAAAGGTGGAAAAACTGTGGCAAAGTGTGGTGATATCACTTGTGGAAGGCATTAATGTATTGGGAACTCGGTGTGGTACCGAGTTGACCGTCCTCCAAAGTTTTCCAGCGTCATTCTCATTTTCATGAATGTAATTTGCATTGTGTTCTCGCCTAGCTCTCTCCATCATTATATTGCACAGGTGGGCTTGCTTAACATATTTTGATCTGTCTGATGGAAAACGAGATTACCGCCAGACGCGTTCAAGATATCGTCGTGTCCGTTTAGCTGCTTGAATTGCTGGTGTAATCCAAGGATTCGGATTTTGTTTTGAGAGGAGCATGAGTATTCAAAATGGATGACAATGTATCGTGGAATTGTTTATAAAGACTGTCAGCAGACAGTTTTGGATTTGTAATGAGTTGTGATTTAACAATATCTGTTTTAAAGTTATTTATGTCAATTTGATTGATTCGTCTGTATGTTATCTGTTTCTTGGCTGTATGACGATGCAGATCGCTCAGTAGTTCAGCTAATACTGTTAAGTGGTCAGATAAGCCATCAGATGGGAAAATGGAAGAGACAATCTGACTAGCTGATCGAGTGATGCACAGATCCAACCAGTGGCCGTGGATGTGAGTAGGGCAATTGACATGCTGAAGAAGTCCGAAAGACGTTAAAATATCTGTGAACGTTTCTGTATGATGTGATGGAATGTCTAAATGTAAATCCTTGGATGGATGAAAGGTTTTCGAGCAGATTTTGAAATTGATCGAAAAAAACAGTGGATATTCAATCAGTCTGTAAATACATACTACATGTGCACTAAAAAGCAGGGCTGATATTTTGCAACCTACTGACTCGAAACTGGTATACTGTGGAATTTTGCAAGGTGATACTATAGGCGTTATAATGACACACAAAAGCAAAGAGTAGTATCTGCATAATAGGAAAAAAGGCAGCCCCAGTCAATAAAAAACATTTGTATAACATTTATACAACGTCGGCCTAACGTCTTCGACGTTAGTTCAACATTGTATAAATGTTATGCAAATGTTTTGTGTCTACTAGAGTTCCTGCTGTCTGTCTTTGCACGCTGTGTGAACTTTGAGATGCACCTATTGAATACACCCTGGGGTATTATTTAACACTTAGTCTAATCTGTGTCTGCAGGGTGCACGGTATTTAATTTAGTTTTGATCAGGTTCCTGGGTCAGTTCCTCCAGTTACCGCAGCTGCCCTACCTGTAATATATAGCCAGTCATAAGACCCCTCCTCTGTCTGTGTGAACCAGCAAACGCGATGGATAGTGTCTAGCCAGAAACTAAAGTGAGAGAATTGTATTTCGCAATTATCGCGAGAAGTATATGTATATATGAAGGCGGGTACACAGTACCACAGGTTTTGTGTTGTTTAGAGTACTGTATATATGGCTGCGAAGACACATTCCCCCTAGATCGAGCCTGGTACCTTCAATTTACGAGCCACAGGGGAACCAAATGAAATGAAATAAATCGGGCTTTAGGCCACTTTTTTACACGTACAGGATAAATTGGGCCAAGAGAACCTCCTGAGGATGGTGAGATGAGGGAGATGACACTGCCCTTTAGACACATGATTCGAAATTCAAACCATCGAGGTCAGAGGCCGAGCACGCTACCTCTCGGTCACGAAGGCTCCCCACAAAAATAATGAGACCGGGAAACGAACCTCGAACTCTAGCGTGAAAGGCAGTGGTGCTAACCACTACCCCAGGGCCCCCGCCCACAGGAGAACCAAGTGAGCCACACCAGAGCCTCCAATTTTATTAAATGTTGTTTAACTGTTGGCCCATCGTCTTCAATGCTGACCCAACAATAAGACAACTTTCGGTCTTGCGCTTGAGCAAATGTGAATGGAAGCCTCGACAATACATCGAAAAAGACATGATACATGATATTTCTTCAATGTTGGCGCACTGTTTGTGATGTTGTGCCAACACTAACCCAACATACGTCTCGTGTGAAGTAGGAACAGGGAGGGCTCATCTTGTCAGATGCCTGCCACCTTGTCCCTGCTGTCATATTTGTCTTGATGGCAAAGTGATTGATCGGGGTTTGACTTCGTGTTTTACACGCGCTTTGAATTAATCCCATATTATGCTCACAGAGTTTTCTCAAAAGTTCACAAATTCCAAAAAATGTACCCATCACCCCTCCAATACCGATAAATTGCCGAATAATTACCACAATAACAAACATGATAAATATTGAATGTATACTCAATATTATATCGGTTTACTACTAAACATGTGATGATGAATGAACGGGGCTTTAGACCGCTTTTGCACACGTGCAGGCTATACTCGGTCAGGCTACCGTACTGTTATCACGCAGCGAAGCATTGCCAAAACCATGTTGGCGCCGCATACCGATTCATGCCAGTGTTAAAGTAGGGTGAGCTCGTGCTCCCCAAACATTTTAAAAATTTAAATATGTTTTCTGTCACACTTGGTTCGGCATCCACTGGTTTCTAAGCCGTGATCCGTACGATAACAGTACGGTAAAAAGCTTGATAACACCCATGTTATATATATATAACCTGGGTGTTATCAAGCTTTTTACCGTACTGGTATCGATTTCACCGTGCGGTTATCAATGTCCACTGTTATTCAATGTTATCATGCTGTAATATCAAAATATGCCATGGTAATCGTCACAAAATTGTACAATTTTATGTTTCAGAATAAAAACAGCACGCAGCAGCAACTATTTGGATTACAGGATTATTATAACATTTTAGCTTCATCTGACGTTTGCTGATTGGCTGAAAGCCATGATGCTGCGCAGACGCGACAACGACTATCGGCCTCGTTTGGGCAAACAGCTTGCCTGTCACTATGACAACTCAAGCACGGACTCACAGTTCACAGAAACTGATGACGAGGAGCTCACATTTCTTGAGGCGTGTCTGGAATGTGACGAGGACGCCCTGTATGACATCATACAAGACGGGGTCACGTGGGATCAGGTCAACGAAAAAGACAAATCTGGCAGGGTAAGCACTATTGATTTACTATTCAAAATAAACTGTGCTACAATGTCATTGAGCTTGATAAGCATGAGATACAGAGATCAAAATTGTTTTTGGAGCCTTGTTGCATGAACTAGATTTTATGAGTATTATAACAACACCTTTAAAAATCACACGTTATGTCTGTATAACAACGTACGCTCACTACGCTTTCATACCCAGACAGAAAACTTTTTGTTTACAATGTTTTGCATGTTTACAAAGACTTGCATGCTGGAACCGCCACATACACGGACATTATGAACGAGATCTGCTGACATATCACGTAAATATCAACAACAACAAAATACGTTCGCCAACAAAACTTTTCGTCAGGCATTTCACGCAGCGAAGCATTGTCAAAACCATGTTGGCGCCGCATACCGGTTCATGCCAGTGTTAAAGTAGGGTGAGCTCGTGTTCCCCAAACATTTTACAAGTTTAAATATGTTTTCTGTCACACTTGATCCCTTCTTCATTCTATATAAAATCTAGAAATAATTACATATACCAGTATACCTGCATAACTGAAAATGTCAATTATTCTCTGCAAAAGCAAACAGCAGTAACAGCTTACTTGAAAAGTGAACAGTTACTGCTGTTTGCCTTTGCACGGCATAATATTTTTTATCCCACTTGTTCGTTGCATTTTACCAGCTCTTCCACACTCACTTATAATTCCGTGCACATGATACACTTCTTATTAAATATATTGATCATCCTAAGAAAGGTGCGGTTATGCATACAGATGCGGATGCGGAAGCGGAAGGGTGTGTGCCTCTCATTTCGTCTCTGTACAATTTATTAGCCCGTATTTGCCCAATGATGTCTCACTGTTGGGTCAGCGTCGTAGAGCACAACAGTAATCACTCTGAATTCCATAGACAATCTAGTTTTCGCCCACGTTAATTTGTTCCCGCGACCCACAACAGAAATTGCTTGACAAGGCTGCTGACAAAAGCATTTATAGTGCTAAAAGAGTTTCAGAAACGCGTGGGACTTAGCGCATTGGTGGAGCGCCTGACTGCCTCGCCACTTATGCAGGCGTCGCGGGTTCGAGCTCCGCTGATCGTACTTAGATATTTCAGAGAAGTTAAGGTTAAGATCGGTGTATCGACGTCAACGACGACCTCGTCGAACTGAGGTTCAGATAGACTTTAACCCTTCAACCGCCGGTGCCGCATATATTCGGATTTTCATTTTTTATTAGCACATTTATTACCATATTTTTAATATTTTAAAGATAAAATGTGACATCAACCAGCAAGATTTGAAAAGAGTTGACCGCCATTTTGTCAAATCTGAATAATTTTCACTCACTTGAAGTTGTGGATCGCGTCAGCGAGACACAATTTCAAGTGGGTTAAAATTCAAATTGAATAATTTGGCGGTTAAAGGGTTAAAATCGCGCAGGGCCACGCGCTGCGCGCTCCTTCTCAAACGACTTGGTCACAGATAACACCTACATTTGTAATATTTTAATGCTGTCCCTTTTCTCTGTTAAAAGTAGAGCTATGTAGAGAATGTTGACGTGTGATAAAAAAACAACTCGGCTGCGCGTTTTTTCCGTGTTGTTGACATTTTGATTAGAGGTCTGGCACAGCTGCACATAGAGAGCATGGTACTCTGACATTCACGCCATAAATGATTGCTTCCAGTTTTGTAGGTTTGGGGTCAAACGTGTCGCCCTTTGTTAGATGCATGTGTCCGTGTAAACCGTATGACCGTCATCGCATCCCACTGATCCATGGTGCTTTATTTACGAGCGGTGAGTTTTTTTATCTGCACTACGGTTCCTTCAAGGGACATCAGGTGCGAGTGAATTGATGCATCTCGGTTTATTTCCGTTTTTTTATGATCTTTCGCCAACGACTTCAAACAATAACTGCTTAAACAATAATAAACCTGCCCCAACATCGCAATCGAAAGGCCCTGTCACCCTACAACTTTCTTGTCCAACGCCCTAGCTGCGTTCGTTAAAATGTATTTCTGAGCAGAACGTTCAAGAACGTTTCAAAAAGTTGCAGAAATCTTCCCATCCGCTGACCTGATTGCGTCCATGTACAGTCGTTCCATCGTTTTTCTACCGCTCATGTAGCGCCCACTCAATGTTCTTACTGCGTCCTACAACGTTTTTCTGCCATTCTTTCACCGTTCTTGGCGACCTTTATCCGCCCGTTCTCTGTCAATGTAGAGGCGTCTAAGGAGAACTGTGAGTGAACGCCAATGAACGCGGACAGAGCGCTGCAAAAACGGTACAAGGACTGCATGAGGACGCTTTGGGAACGTTCGGGGGGCACTCGCCAGGTTGCCAGCGTCCATCGTGCGCCGGTCCGCGGTCTCATCCCGACACGACCACCCCCCCCCCCCCCACCGACCTCTAACGATCGTCCACCGTCTAGGTATAGGTGACCTCAATGAAAGCAATTCTTCTGGAGTCTTTTGGAGACCTCCTGCACCAGAAAACAATAATACTACCAGCACTTTTATTTTAAACTTGTACATATCTATGTTTTTGTTTTCTGTGTCAAATAAACGCATATTCTTCTTTTTCTTCTTCTAGAACGCTCACAGAACGCTCATCGGCCGTTCCCCCATAAGGTTGTAGGACGCAGTAAGAACGTTGCAAATGTTTGGCATGTCAAAAACTCTCCGCGACCCTCTGCGTTCTCCGACGACCCCCGACAACCACCAATGATCTACAACGGTCATCTAGCGCCTCTCCTCTGACCACCGACGTTCTTCTGCGTTCTGCCACTTTTTCATGAATTTTAAACTTTATCCAGAACATTATTAGAACTCTATCCAGAACGTTGTAGTGTGCCAGGGCCTTATTTTTTATTCTTAGCAGTGTGATGTACTATACAGCGAATAACACTGCACTGTTCCTGAAAGCGCCTTCAGTTAGATGACAAATTCTGTCCTTCCTATGAACTCGTTAATTAGTGAATTCATCGCGGTTATTTTTCTGTGGTTAGAAAAAGTAACAGAAACATAGATTCTGTTTAACATGGGTCTAATGAATTATGTATACCAACTCAGCACACAAGAGCCGTTAAACTAATGCTGGGTTAATGTTGAGCCACCGTTTGCGACACTGGCCCAACATTAATCCAGCATCAATGTAACGTCGCATGTTTAATGAGATGTAAACACAACAGTTTTGCTGGCTGATCGCTTCTGCTGCTAGTTAAAGAAGATTGATCGATTAACCCTTTCAGCGCGGGGATCGAATTTGGACGTCAGAATCTGACGTCTACAGACGTCAGATTCTGACGTCTAAAGTCGATCCCCGCACTGAAAGCAGTAAAGTATTTATAATAGCCTATCCCCATAACTGCATAACATAGGTATTCAAATGAAGCAGAAAGAGCTAACTAAGACATTTAGGACGATTTCAAATTGAAAAAAACACACTTTCGTCTCCATGATTTATGCACACATATTTCAGCGTCGTAAGGGCTGCAGAAGATTGATTGATTAGAGTAGCAGCTGTGTATTTGACAGCAGAGGCGGCATGAGACAATTGGCTTCAGTAGCAGGATAATACAGGACGCCCTGACGACCCCCCGCTGTGCCAGAGCAGACATGGCAAGGCCGAGCACAGCCATAATAATCCCTGGGTCAAAAGTTCGAGTACGAAATCCCCGCGCTTTACGAGACTCATAACAATGCCTAATAATTTCCAGTATTATTACGAACAAAGCCATCTAGCAAATCTTTGGCCATGCTCATTTGTGACATATTATTCTCGGACGAGCACATAATACCATGCTCACACAAACCAAGGAAGTACGCACCCACAACAATGTGTAATAATGACAAGGAACGTTTGAATAATACATGTAGCTCGCCCTAAGTGATCTATGGCCATATCTACATGTGGGTTTTTTTTCAGACTGGTACGTTATTTATGTGAGTAAATATGCAAATGGTGTTTCTTGATCTTACAACGTGTTACGTAGGCCTGGTGTTACAAATTTCCAACTCATAAATTAACATTACATTCAGAATTACGTCCTTCTGTGTGTATCTTGTAACGCTACATAAAAATACGTGTACTTATTTTAGTAACTAGAAAAATGGGAAGTATGGCATGGCAAGTGTTGTAGAGCCACATTGATCAACATGACAGATCTCAATCTAATACATGCACGCACCACAATACTTATTAACCATTTGCCACCAACACATCATTCAGTTCTCGCCAATGTTCTCAACGCCAATAGAAGTAGAGCGGTTTTATTTTTTAAATACCTAATGTGGTGACAATGTTGAGTCAGCATCAGAACCGATGCTCTGATCCAACGATGACCCAACCTTGACCAAAGGACTGACGTTAGCTGATCTATTTTCCATCAGGCTGATGTGTAATAAACGTAATGGAGAGGCGTCAGTATTTTCTACAATAGCAAGAAATCTAGAGAAGTATTAATTTACAGTTGTATACTTAGCCAACACGGGACTTTGACCCACCACTTTCTCAACGTTGAGGCGGTGCCGGTGATGTTCGCACATCCTTGAATCAGCGTTAGTCCAAACTTAGCTGAGCTAGCTGACCACAGCTAAATAGCCGTCGTCAGGAGGGTATTGTTCCGGGCTGAGATCCATGAGGCCTTATTAGCATACCGGATGTGTAGCTCCGTGAAATTCACGCTCAATCTGTAAATTAAATTATCTGATCACGTGATATTGATCATGCCTTGGATATGAAAGGGTGTATCTGCCACTGTAAAGTGGCAGATGCACCCTTCCATATCCAAGGTGATAAATTACGATTTATAGTAAAAACCTCTGCATACATTGTGATAGTAGGCTGTTATTCTAGGTATGGGCCCATCAAGTACACAGCCATAAACAAGTGACGAAGATTTTGGGGTTATTACTTATTCTTTCTGGAGGTGGTGCTGGTAATATATTCTGCACTTTTCTGTTCAGTCCAGTGTGACTTTATTGCGATGTAGTGCTTCACATTAGCCAGGCCACTCTACATTTTACATAAAGCAAACTCTATCTGGACAAAATTATCATGCCGTTACAGACATGTTATATACGGTATACAAACATTGTGTCTATAAAAACTGAAAAAATACTGAAAAAACTGTGTACTCAAGACCTGCAATAGATATTTACATACAAATAATTATTATGGCGTCTTCCGCTGCCAGCTTTAACCGCCGGTGCCGCATATATTCGGGTTTTCATTTTTTATTAGCACATTAAGTACCACCTTTTAAACATGTTAAAGATAAAATGTGACATCAATCAGCAATATTTGAAAACAGTTGACCTCCATATTGTCAAATCTGAATAATTTTCACTCACTTGAAGTTGTGGATCGCGTCAGCGAGACACAACTTCAAGTGGGTGAAAATTCAGAATAAATAATTTGGCGGTTAAAGGGTTAAGTGGCACTCGATTGAGTGGCTAGTAGAATATGCATTACACAATGAGAATTTATGTATGATTTAAATAAATTTAAAAACGATACAGGACGTAGGCTACATATGTCGGAAAAATATTGCTATTATAAATCTATCCACTTTATGCATTATGACTCCACCCCTGGCCCCAGGCATGATATAATTTAGGTGGAACATCAAAATTATTATTACAACAAAAAATGAACAAAGGCATGCATTGAAGCAATATCATCAAAAACGTTATGTAAATTGTCTCCTAGTTATTTATTATTGTATTTTGTATTTATGCACAGCAATTATTAGGATTTCTCGAGGGATTCACATTTTCTATGTTAGACACCATGTGTTATTTTTGTTTAATATCGCTCAGTGAGTCTGTATGTGTCATAATGCTCGCCTGGCTGTGACAGGAAACAACTGCATGGATTCCTTCTAAGTGCTTCCTGGGACTCAGTAGATAAGCTGGCATCATATCCTGTTGACCAAACGAATGCTATATATTTTAGGATAGTACCTCTCTTTTTGGTACGTTTATAATGACAAGAAAGGTTCATTGTACCTAGATTGGTACCTGTCCCATAAACGATTCTATTCTATTCTATTGTAAATGTAAACGTCGGGGGAGATACTTGATATTAGACTATAAATCTTCACCTTTACCTTTTTTAGCCATAATTCTTACTTATTAACTGATTATAAATAATGGGCATCACCCTCATTACCTGATATATCTCCGGAATTTTTATTCTCGTTTCAAGACAAGATATATGAATATTTTTCTCTTTTTCACATCGCAGCTGATGTTTTTCTAAGCTTGTACATTTGTTCATTGAGAAGATCAGCAATCTGATAGATTTATAGACACAAAAAGACATAAGATTAATTCCCATCTGGGCGCGGGGCATCGGGACGTATGGTAATTTGACGTGACTATCTAGACGAAGTGCATCGGGGCGTATAATATATGTAACTACGTAATAATAATATATTTCAACTTACTCAAAACAGCAGAAAATATCTTGTTTTTTTCTTGTTAGTGTCTAGGTATGTTTCAAGCCATCATGTACATCTAAAGTGAACATAATTGAAGAAAAATCAGCAAAAACAAGATATTTCCTTGCCGTGACCTTGATATGACCTTACAATAACCTTGGGGTAACAACCGTGTGAAATACTACCCCATTTCAACATGTTTACTTAGGTTGAGCCTAATCAGTTGTAAGCAATATGTATTGGTCATTGGTCAAAATGTAACATTAGTGTGTTATATGGACTATTTCTTCCATATTAGACAGTATTGACACAAGGATGAAGGAAGAGGGAGGGGGTGAAAAACCCTCCAGCCCTTATGTTATCCCTGTAACCTTCTAGGGGTGTTTTGGTCTGTGTTGGGATCTAGGTATGCTTCAAGCCATGATAGACATTACAAGTGAACATTACAGCTATTTTCAGCTGTTTTGAGCTGATTTCACCTGGCTGTGACCTTGAGATGATCTAACCAGTACCTTGGGGTAACTCTCCTATAAAACCAAACACCAACCCATGTCACCATGTGTACTTGGCTTGGGTTTCGACCTCTTTATTTTCATACCACCCTAAGGGTCGAGGGTATACTTGCTTATGATAATTCGATGACCTCTGGTGACCTTGTCCATGCATAGAAAATCTGCAGACCACTTGAAAATAAAGCGTTACATAATAAGGTTAAAAATAAATTTGGTCTACAAAAATAGACCAAGGTTGGGGGGGGGGGGGTAGAGGTGGGCCCAAGGGTGGGGCTGCTTCCAGGCTGTAGCAAGGTCTACTAGCCCATGCTATGGAGACGTGTGTTGTCATGCAAAGGCCAACAGCAGTAACTGATTACTTTTTAACCCTTGGAACGCTGAAATATTTGTATGTAAACCATGGAGACCAAAGGGTTTTTGTCAATTTTAAATCATCATAAATGTATTATTTAGCTCTTTCCGCTTCATTTGAATGCATATGTTATGGGTCTACGACCACTATGCATTTTTAGACTTTAGACGTTAGAATAATTATGACCTCTATATATAAGATGTCAGTTGTGGCGTCTAAAGTCGGTCCACGCGCTGAAAGGGTTATGTAAGCCGTTACACTGCAGTATGGTCGTCTGCTCTTAATGTCATCATTTCCTGTTTATTGAGCAGAATGGAAAGGAGAGGCCTGATTGGACCAATTACACTACCACAGCTCTGATGAGAGATACATATTTACCCGCTATTTTGAACAAGCACACTGTCATTCTGTACAAACGTGATCTAGCCTATATCATGTATATCGAATCCTACCACACGTCCATGTACTTTTACTTTTACACGTCCATTTACTTTTTTACCAAGTTGAGTGAAGATGTGTTTTCCAATTGTAATCTTTGGATGATAATGTAGAAATATCTATTATGGCCCTTGTACGTCCGCTGCCGAACATTTCATGTGAGAAACACTGCAATAATAGAGCTAAGTGTAAATTGTCATTGTTTCCATCTTTGTAAGATAAGCTTGCTAGGAAAATATGCTCCTCACCAAACATTTTGTATTTACACAAGTGTCACTATTATATGTTTTTTATTATGTCAAACAAACTTAATTTGAGCGTGTGGAGCATGGGTCAAAACTAGGGTTCTATAATAATAATATTATAAATATTAGAAAAGAATGACAACGCAGATTTTGTGACACAATATTTTCAGTTTCAGCTAATGTGAAAATCGTTTTTTTGCAAAATCAATTAGTCTATGTCTCATTTAAATACTAAATTGTACCGGATCTCTAAAAGTTTGTCATTTTCGTAAAAAAAGCTCCAAGGAAACCCACTGGATGCTAAAAATAGTGCCGGATTTCGTTTTGGGCTTAGGCCAATGACATATGCCAGATACCTATTCTCGTGTGATCGCGATCAATCACTGCTGCGTATAGAAAAAACAATGAGCGGGCGCTGATTTCTTCTGGGGCTGGGGAACAAAAACCGACAAAGCAAAACTAATCTGAAAAGACGTGTTATTTTTAAACACCTAACCTTTTGTGTCCAACATTCTCAGTTGATGAATCGATTTGTAAAAAAAACTATGATAATCATTATGTCAATGAATGGCAAGGTTTTGTTATTTTGGATAAATTGATTGGTTTGTGTTAAATGGTTCGTTCGTTCGTTCGTTCGTTCGTTCGTTCGTTCGTTCGTTCGTTCGTTCGTTCGTTCGTTCGTTCGCTCGTTCGTTCGTTCGTTCGCTCGTTCGCTCGTTCGCTCGTTTGCTCGTTTGCTCGTTTGCTCGTTTGCTCGTTCGTTCTTTTTCATCGTCCGCTCGTCTGTTTTGTCGTTCACTCGTTTGTGTGTTCATTTATTCGTCTATCCATTTATTCATTAATTCATTTCCTGATTCTTTTGTGAATCATTCATCCACTCCATGAATTTATTTATTATTGATTTCTTATCATAAATTAAGTGGCTAACAGGTGGTGAACATATCTATGTGGGGTTAATATCCGAGATGACAGTCAGAAAGATGACGTTTTATTGTGAATGTTATTTCCAGAGATGACAAGGCTACTGGTGAGTCATGGAGAGCATCTCCAAGGCACCATTTACACAGCACATGCCCTGTCAATGATGAATATACCCGGCATATTCTGCTGGACTGGTGATTTGTTAGTGTTTAGGGATGTCTGCCTGAAGTATAGGCGTGACATTTCACCAACACGGATCTAACTTCATTAATATTGCAGAAGCAATCACCAAAGTTAATAAAAATGTCACCATTTTATCATAATACAGGCTCTTAGAAAATAAATTGAAATGTGGGCGCCGTTCTATATATACCATCAGATACATTGACGTGAAACGCTGCAAGTGCCACCCAGACTGTACGAACACTGACCAAATATTGGTGTAATATTGCACAAATCAACATCAGGACCAATCTCTAGTGTTACCTAGGTAGGCTTACATCCCTTTTTAAAGGAGTAGTCCACTGTGTACCAACAACAGGCCAAATCTGGACCCAGAAAACACCGTGCAGATTACAGAGATTATAGCAATCTGGGGAATAACTAAGTAACCAAAAACAGGCATAGAGTGGTGTACGGCCCTAATTTCAGGAATTAATTTATTGATTATTGTTGCACTGTTTATCTCTTACGAGCCTGATCGCAGTCAAATTTTACCCACTTTAAGTGGTGGATCGCGGTAGGGAGACACAACCTCAAGTGGTTGAAAATTTAGCTTCTCTTTTACGAGCCTGATCGCAATCAAAATCACAAAACACGTGTCTATGCACACAGATGTGGGCCATCCGGAAACGAAGCATCCTTCTCAAATCATATGAAAGAATTGTGGATTCCAAGTTGGCAATGTTAATATCCTTGGCCTGACTTCTCTAGTCGCACAAACTCACTTTAACTACGTTGATTTATCACCGTTGTTGTATGCTATGATAGATACCTAGTAAGCCACCACCTTTTTTTATATGTTAATCATGTTAATAGAGTCAATAAAAAACTACGAATTTTGAGCCTGAAACCTCTACATTTAGACGAATTCGAAATACTACACAGTAGATATGTGAAAATAGTATCGTGGCACTATACTACGAAGCAATCAGACAGTTAGTAGTGAGGAACAGAACAAAGTGAAATATAAACCTTTATTTGAAAACATGACTACAGGTCTATTTCAGTTTTTGTCCGTAAATTGAACGACACGTTTCCTCCCTCTTCTAAACCTGTCCTTGGAACTGGTGCTTTGTCAGATCACTGTCCCAGCAAACACAAAACATTTGTATAACATTATTACAACGTCGGCCCAACGTCTTCGATGTTGGTCCAATATTGTATAAATGTTATACCAATGTTTTCTGTTTGCTGGGGTGCAGTGTCATGTCAGCGCCATGATCATCAACATCTACTGTTGTTATAATCTGCAGTGCCCATTAACTCAGCAAACAAAATATGTTGATCCAATGCTGGATTATTGTTGGGTCAGACGTTGGCCAAACATTGTGCGAGCATTTGGGTCAACATTATTGTGTTCGCTGGGTGATCTTACAGTCCACCATCAGGCCGGCCCCGATGGCTTATTCAGTCCGGTTTTGGCTCTGAGGTGCTGGGCTCGAGTCCCATGAGGGTTTAATGTTTGTCATCGAGGTCGTGCATATACAGTGTTCCAAACTGTTCAAAGGCCTGGAGTGTGTAGCGATGTCTATGGCACACTATAAAAGACCCTTGAAATCATTCAATAAAAGTACCGTCCTGAACAACGAACATCACTGGACACAACACCGCCGAAGATCAACAGAATTTAATAGGAATAACGAACACACTCAGGACATATTGCGACAAACGAACAACACCGAAGATAAAGCGTTTTTGCCGGACAACAACATACATGCATATAAAACGAACATTGACGAGCAAAACTGGATGCCGTTCTTTTTTTTGTCCGTCGGGTTTATGCGGCCGAGTGTGACAGGGCCATAAAGTAATATTGACTTGACTTGACTTGATTGGGTAACCATTTGATCTTGGCTGTCGTTGAAACCTGAGTTTCATGCCATCTATACACGCGTTTTATCATTCCCAGCAAACACGAGGACTTGATCCAATGTTGTTTCAATGTTGGCCTAGCGCCGTAGGCGATGGGCCAATATTGAAACAACATTGGGTCAATTTCTCGTGTTCGCTGGTTTGTGTAGGCCGCGAAAGTGTGCGGAGCTAGCGATAGTTCTTTGCCGATGGTGCATGGCATTTTTTTAATTGTCTTCCCAATACATGTCGTAAATAGTCTAGACATTCCAACGCCCTTTCGGAAGCTTTCTTAAAATATACATATCAGATAGTTACCAGGTTATCACGATTCCATCGTCGCAACCCTGCCACCCCCCCCCCCCCCCCCGTGTTCATAACACTAATACAGCTAGAAATGTGTAGCAAACATTATTACCCACTTTTAATAATATGTTATGTTGGTGGATTTTCCATATAATTATTTTGAAAGTAAAGCCACTCTGTTTAATTTATCTGTTTTAGATAAAAAAAAATCCGAAATCTAATGAGGGAGGGCGGTAAAAAAAACATTTGAGAAAAATAACTTTGCACCTTTTTAGGAAAAGTTAAGGGCGACGAAATGAAAACACATTGGACAATTTTCTAGAAAAGGTAATGAAGGCGACAAAATAAAAAAAACCTTTCTGTTTTATTTGAAAAAAATGTTACTGAGGGCGACGAAAAAAACAAGCAAACAAAACATAGCTGGGAATTTTTTTTTTTTTATTTCGGAATTTTTTTTTATCTTCCGAAATTAACCGGGTTTTTTTCGGAAATCGGCAACAAATCAATGCGCGTGCTGGGCAAAAAATCACATGTTTTTTGGTAATGCGCTGCCTGAATCTAATGCGCGCGCTCATCTAAAACAGAGAAAAAAACATAGTGGCCTAGTATATGGAAATATTGCACCGTATGCTGTTTTAGTGTTTTTCATAGTCAAAATAAAATTTCATACACTTCTTGTTTCTAATTAAACTGCCCATATCATGATAATACTGCCGTACAAAGCTAAAGAGCAATATCTGCCTACTATAGAAGTAAGCACATACTGCCTTTTGGCTTTTCAGAACAGAACAAAAACATCTTTTCAGGGATCACTAACACACCGGTCATTGCCCGATAACCATGTTGAATCTGGTGTTTGATTTCGTCACCTTTCATCCGACTGACTGTTGTGTTTTTTCTGGCGCATGGTGCACTATATGGACGATTGCGTGTCATTCCATCTTTTCTTGCGTCATCTTTTTGTGAGGGAAGTGTTTTGTGTGTGAACACAAAGGGCCGTGGGGGAGGGAAGAGGTGTGTTGAGAGGGGGTGGGGTCTACACAAATAGCTGCAGGGAATCCTCAAACGTCTCCGCCGGCGTCTGACGGAAAAATACGGACACGCAATTATTGTGGCAACCCAGAAAATAGAAGATGCTGGACCAGCGCTGGCTCTACGATTACCAACGTCACAGAGCCGGCGATGCTGGATTAGCGCTGGCGCCATGATTACCGACGTCACGGAGCCGGCGATGCTGGACTAGCGCTGGCGCTATGATTACCAACGTCACGGAGCCGGCGATGCTGGACTAGCGCTGGCGCTATGATTACCAACGTCACGGACCCGGCGATGCTGGACTAGCGCTGGCGCCATGATTACCAACGTCACGGAGCCAGCGATGCTGGACTAGCGCTGGCGCCATGATTACCAACGTCACGGACCCGGCGATGCTGAACTAGCGCTGGCGCCATGATTACCAACGTCACGGAGCCGGCGATGCTGGACTAGCGCTGGCGCTATGATTACCAACGTCACGGAGCCGGCGATGCTGGACTAGCGCTGGCGCTATGATTACCAACGTCACGGACCCGGCGATGCTGGACTAGCGCTGGCGCTATGATTACCAACGTCACGGAGCCGGCGATGCTGGACTAGCGCTGGCGCTATGATTACCAACGTCACGGACCCGGCGATGCTGGACTAGCGCTGGCGCCATGATTACCAACGTCACGGAGCCGGCGATGCTGGACTAGCGCTGGCGCCATGATTACCAACGTCACGGACCCGGCGATGCTGAACTAGCGCTGGCGCCATGATTACCAACGTCACGGAGCCGGCGATGCTGGACTAGCGCTGGCGCTATGATTACCAACGTCACGGAGCCGGCGATGCTTGACTAGCGCTGGCGCTATGATTACCAACGTCACGGACCCGGCGATGCTGGACTAGCGCTGGCGCCATGATTACCAACGTCACGGAGCCGGCGATGCTGGACTAGCGCTGGCGCTATGATTACCAACGTCACGGAGCCGGCGATGCTGGACTAGCGCTGGCGCTATGATTACCAACGTCACGGACCCGGCGATGCTGGACAAGCCCTGGCGCTATGATTACCAACGTCACAGAGCTGGTGATGCTGCATCAGCGCTGGCGCTATGATCACCAACGTCACGGAGCTGGCGATGCTGGACCAGCGCTGGTGCCATGATTACCAACGTCACAGAGCTGGCGATGCTGGACCAGCGCTGGCGCTATGATACCAACGTCACGGAGCTGGCGATGCTGGACCAGCGCTGGTGCCATGATTACCAACGTCACAGAGCTGGCGATGCTGGACCAGCGCTGGCGCCATGATCACCAACGTCACAGAGTTGCGATGCTGGACCAGCGCTGGTGCTAAGATTACCAACGTCATGGAGCAGGCGATGCTGGATCAGCGCTGGCGCCATGATTACCAACGTCACGGAGCCGGCGATGCTTGACCAGCGCTGGCGCTATGATACCAACGTCACGGAGCTGGCGATGCTGGACTAGCGTTGGCGCCATGATTATCAACGTTACAGAGCTGACGATGATGGACCAGCGATGGTGCTATGATTACCAACGTCACGGAGCCGGCGATGCTTGACCAGCGCTGGCGCTATGATACCAACGTCACGGAGCTGGCGATGCTGGACTAGCGTTGGCGCCATGATTATCAACGTTACAGAGCTGACGATGATGGACCAGCGATGGCGCCATGATTACCAGCGTCACAGAGCCGGCGATGCTTGACCAGCGCTGGCGCTATGATACCAACGTCACGGAGCTGGCGATGCTGGACTAGCGTTGGCGCCATGATTATCAACGTTACAGAGCTGACGATGATGGACCAGCGATGGTGCTATGATTACCAACGTCACGGAGCCGGCGATGCTGAACTAGCGCTGGCGCCATGATTACCAACGTCACGGAGCCGGTGATGCTGGACCAGCGCTGGCGCTAAGATTACCAACGTCACGAAGCGGGCGATGCTGGACCAGCGCTAGCGCCATGATTACCAACATCACGAAGCAGGCGATGCTGGACCAGCGCTGGCGCTTTGATTACCAACGTCACGGAGCCGACGATGCTGAACTAGCGCTGGCGCCATGATTACCAACGTCACGGAGCCGGTGATGCTGGACCAGCGCTGGCGCTAAGATTACCAACATCACGAAGCAGGCGATGCTGGACCAGCGCTGGCGCTTTGATTACCAACGTCACGGAGCCGGCGATGCTGAACCAGCGTTGGCGCTATGATTACCAACGCCACGGAGCTGGCGATGCTGGGCCAGCGCTGTTGCGATGATCACCAAAGTCACAGAGCTGGCGATGCTGGATCAGCACTGGCGCTATGATTACCAACGTCACAAAGCTGGCGATGCTGGCCCAGTGCTGTTGCTATGATTACAAACGTCACGGAGCCGGCAATGCTGGATCAGCACTGGCGCTATGATTACCAACGTCACAAAGCTGGCGATGCTGGCCCAGTGCTGTTGCTATGATTACAAACGTCACGGAGCCGGCGATGCTGGACCAGCGCTGGCGCTATGATTATACCAACGTCACGGAGCCGGCGATGCTGAACTAGCGCTGGCACCATGATTACCAACGTCACGGAGCCGGCGATGCTAGACCAGCGCTGGCGCTATGATTACCAACGTCACGGAGCCGGCGATGCTGGACCAGCGCTGGCGCTATGATTACCAACGTCACGGAGCCGGCGATGCTGGACCAGCGCTGGCGCTATGATTACCAACGTCACGGAGCCGGCGATGCTGGACTAGCGCTGGCGCCATGATTACCAACGTCACGGAGCCGGCGATGCTGGACTAGCGCTGGCGCTATGATTACCAACGTCACGGAGCCGGCGATGCTGAACTAGCGCTGGCACCATGATTACCAACGTCACGGAGCCGGCGATGCTAGACCAGCGCTGGCGCTATGATTACCAACGTCACAGAGCTGGTGATGCTGGATCAGCGCTGGCGCTATGATTACCTACGTGACGGAGTCGGCGATGCTGAACTAGCGCTGGCGCTAAGATTACCAACGTCACGAAGCGGGCGATGCTGGACCAGCGCTAGCGCCATGATTACCAACATAACGAAGCCGGCGATGCTGGACCAGCGCTGGCGCCATGATTACCAACGTCACGGAGCCGACGATGCTGAATTAGCGCTGGCGACATGATCACCAACGTCACAGAGTTGGCGATGCTGGACCAGCGCTGGCGCTAAGATTACCAACGTCATGGAGCAGGCGATGCTGGACTAGCGCTGGCGCCATGATTACCAACGTCACGGAGCCGGCGATGCTGAACTAGCGCTGGCACCATGATTACCAACGTCACGGAGCCGGCAATGCTGGACCAGCGCTGGCGCTATGCTTACCCACGTCACAGAACCTGCGATGCTGTACTATATCGCTGGCGCCATGATTACCAACGTCACAGAACATGCGATGCTGTACTATATCGCTGGCGCCATGATTACCAACGTCACAGAACCTGCGATGCTGTACTATATCGCTGGCGCCATGATTACCAACGTCACAGAACCTGCGATGCTGTACTATATCGCTGGCGCCATGATTACCAACGTCATGGAGCAGGCGATGCTGGACCAGCGCTGGCGCTATGATTACAGACGTCACTGAGCCAGCAATGCTGGACCAGCGCTGGCGCTAGAATTACCAAAGTCACGGAGCCGGCGATGCTGGACCAGCGCTGGCGCAATGATTACCTCACGAAGCCGGCATTTGTTGGCATTTCGTGTTCCAAGCAAACACCGGACGCTGACCAAACGCTGGTTTATTGCTGGACCAACGTTGTAGAGGGTGGCCCAACAATAAACCAACGTTGGGTCAGCGTCTGCTGAGGAATCTTTCTCGCTTTTGGGAAAATTGGTTTTGTAACCCTGCGGCATATTCGGGCAGATTGGCCAGACGTCATGCTCAAAGCATCCCACATAATCTCAGTTGGTGAAACATTTGCTGTCCAGAAGGAATAATTTATTTGAGATTTGAGAGAGTTATTTGTGATACAACTGGAACGAAGTTGGGCAAAATATATGAGCAGATGGAACGCTGGCTGACAATAATATTTTTTATTTTTCATTAAAAAATACGTTTTATGTTGCATTACATGATTTTAAAAATAAAGACTCCGGTAATTATATTTCCAGCCAACGCAATTTGCTGTGCATCATTTACATAGCGCTCGATAAAACATTTCTCTTTTCCCGCAATTTTGGATGGGAAGAACGCGTGTAAATGAGGCATTACTGATTTCATTTGCAATCTATCTCACTGTATATCCCCAGCCCATCACAAAGCACTAATGGACTGAGATGGATCTTATCGCAAGACATGGTGATATCATCGTGCCCGGGATTTATTCGCTTTAACCCTCTACCCTCTGAGTCCTTTGATTTAATTTTCACCCACTTGAGGCTGTGTGTCGCTACCGCGACCCACAACCTCAAGTGGGTGGAAATTACTTATAATTGTTAATTTGAGACCAACAAATTACAAACGTTGATTTTGAGACACACATTTTATTCCTAATAACCGCGATTTAATCTGTCAATAAAATGTATTTTAAAATGACTATAATCGTGATTAGTGGCGAAAGTGAACAATAAACCTGGTCTGTTTTCTGTGTAAGTTTCTATACTTTATTAAGTTATACAAAACAATCTTTAGTCTAAGAATCCACTTGCTCAATGTGATTGCTATCATATCAACCTATATATAACCTAGAAACAAAACAGACTCAAGCTGTGAAACATTTATTGTAATTATTGTCTGAATACCATTCTAGACTAGACAGTCGCAATAATATGCATCACGATCACATTCCAAGTATTATTGTGGTACAGTTGTTGGCTGTGAAACATGACGAGTCAGGGGAAGAGAAAGCGTGGGAGAAGAATAATTATGATTCTTACCGGAAGAGGCATGGCAGAGCCTGAAAATATATTAGGAGGAGCACAAGGTCGGTTAAGTGGTCGTAGAGCACAGGCACGAGCGCAGAGGGCTCTCTCGCTATTTCTTTACTTTGGAATTGAAAGAGTCACATTGAAAAATAAAAGGCGTATCTCCAACTTTGTAAAGTGGGAGATACGTCTTTTATTTTCCAGGGTGACGGTTTGTCCACTGCCGTGTATGTCACAATTTCCGAAAGCCTCCAGCGCTGGCCCATAATTACCCCCCTCTAACCGATTATCTTCGGTGTTTTTTTCATTTTTTTAATTAGCACCAGCATTAGAACATGCTAAAGATAAATGATTTCATCAGTCAACAAAATGTCGAAGTCGTTGATCTCCATTTTAAGGAGACCACAATTATAATCCATCTACCTTTACCCGATAGGGCCTACGTGTTAACAGCAAATATAATTAATTATTAATTCACAGCGATGTCGGTGAAGGACATACACATTCCAGGAATTATTTAACCAATACGCTATATATTCTAGGAAGGCACTAACAAATACGCTATATATATCTCCTTTTACCAATACGCATTTATGCGAAAAATACCTTCCTTTACCAATTTCGCATTTATGCAAAATCCTCATGTGTACATGCATTAATTGCAATAGAGATATCACATGCATGGTTGAAAATCTCCAACCAGAATGGTCAGTGATATGGACGCAATGTTATCTTGCATTTTTATTTTCAACGATGTGCGCACGCGCATAGCTTTAACCTGTATTGTGCTCTTGGTGTACTTCAGGGGTCCTTCATAAAAAAATCGGTTTCTAGGGGTAGTTTTATCAGGGGGAAGTCGGTAATAAAGGGAGAGATATAGCGACATCGATTAAAAATCCATTAATAATATTATATTAATAATATATATATTACGGTGGGTGAATGTTAGATCAACGTTTGCGACGATGATTGAAGATTAATCTAACATAGGGTAAATGTTATTGAATTTGCCCATTCTTTGGAATATAATATCCCCTGGGTAGCTGCTGTCTCGGGTTCGACCCCGCCACTGACATCATCGAATCTACGACAGTGTTTAATGCATTTTTCCCGTAACTATATTTATGATCATGATAATGTGACCCCTATCTGCTTCGATACATGACAATATAAAAAATAATGATGGATGATGGTGTATCGGGTTCGACTCCGCCTGCTGACAGCATTCTGTCCCATGACAATAATATGACCCCTATCTACTTCAGTAGGCAATATAAAAACTAATCGATTATTTATAAACAATAGAAACAACAACGAACAGCATATTGTAAAGATAATTGAAACTTAATTTTAAAAATATGAGTATAATATTATTTACAGCTGACAATAATGTAACCCCGTGTGACTGAGCACACATAAATATAATTCCACATTTAAATGGTTTAATGGAGCCGCTGGGCCAGAAAGGGTTGTATGGATCTTGTGAAGTAGACGTCAGCGGTGAGCAGCTGACATTACTGGCCTGCTAATCGCATTGGGAGGCATGCCCGCCCCACTTTGCCAGGAGCTTATCTCTTCTTGCCGCCGTTCAGAACCCATGCAAATTCACAAGACTCCCCTCCTTCTGCACGACAGGCATAACTCTGTGCCCAGAGAAAACGAGGGTTTCAGCCTGTGTTGGGGTAATGTTGGGCCGGCGTCTGCGACGCTGGCCCACCATAACACCAACACATGCTGAGTGTTTCCTGCTCGCTGTGTTTGACGTCATGTACCCGCGTCAACACCACGTACTTTACACTGAGGCTTCTTTATCGTCGTCATCTGGTTATTTTTAATGATCAAAGAGTCCACGGCTTGAGATGCCGGACTTCGATCCTGGTAATGCCATCCCGTCATACAGAGAAATGTGGCGTGGCCTGGTTGATAATGTGAGGTATTGCGTCTTTCACTATAAATTTATCGATCATTCCATTGTATCTTGTGCTATGTATCATAATGCTAGCTGTATAATGGGTCGTTAGAGTTTCGTTTCTTCTGCATGTAAGAATCTTGGGCGCATCCTGCTGGAGATCCCAAAATGAAGATTATCTTAATTTTCTCTCATTCCCATTAGAAAAGTTAAGCACATCCTCACTTTTCTAATGGAGATGACATAAAGTTAAGATAATCTTAATTTTTTTTATCCTAGTGGGATGAACTTTTGGTCTTATGGTATCTATAATAAAGTACTTGGCGGGCAATTTGGAACGCTTGATGAGCAATTTTGGGGATAACTATAGCAATATAAATTTAATAAAATACAACGATGTATCATGGTTGAAAAAATGTAAAGATATAAAAATGAGTTTCAATCCAGTAAACTATAACACAACCATAGCCAACCATTTTGGAAAAAAAACAAATGCAGAAAGGTGTGTGATGCAAACAACAACAGCAAAACAGCGCTATGAAGAGGCATCGCCGCACCATTTGAAAAATACAATAATTTGTCTTCTATGTTTGTTTTTGCTTCATTTATAACTATGTTCAAGAATAGAGTTATCTATTCTTGCTATGTTGCATGTGTAAATTATCTTATGTCAATACCCAGCTATCATTATTGATGTTCCCGCTCGTACACGACGCAATAATATTATCCGAGCTGCTTAACAAGGGGAACATTCTCTCCACAACTTCAAGTTAAATATATTCCACAGCGTCATCCAATCAAATATTGTGTAACAGTGTTTACCAGGTAGTGACAAATCATACAAGACATTCAATCAACGTTGACATTACGTCTCAGCTTCGTGATGTGCCGTAATATCCAGATTTTAGTGCTAGCCCGTGTGGGGAGCCAGTAAAAAAAACACTCTTGCCCAGCCTTGTTTCAATCGTGGGCCAACCACGATTGAAACAAGGCTGGGCTATTCCTCTCACCACAGCGTATCAGTGATGTATTACCTGCTTCGTCCAATTGGGCTGAGCGTCCATTGTGAATGTCAAGTAAATTAGGTTTTAGACTGGGTGGTCTTCCTGGGTGCACGTCCTATGGTTCCACCACTATATCACCTACCCCTGCTCCATCATCTCTCCCACCACCAAGTCCACTACACAATTGGGTTATGCATTTCACCTCTCACAATAGCGTATCCGTCATGTCCAGCATTTGTCATTATTATGTGGATTTTGCATAGCCAAAACCACAAACAGAGCAATAAATATAGACTGATTTTGCGCCTCTGAGCTCGGTCCGCTGAGGATTAAGGCACTATAGAAGTTTTATTTGGTTGATTGATGTTGACTGATTTATTTGAAAGCACAGCTCAATACGCCAATTTTCAGATTATTTGAGAAATTCTTACATACAACCGAAATGCACGTGCATGTTCGTTCTCTTTTTCGTGTGTACATTTTATCAATGAAAAGCCTCCCTTTCAAACACAAGACGATGGTTGGTCTGATGTCGAGCCACCGTCTGCGATGTTGTCAACCAACATCGGTTCAACTTGTACTTGGCTATTATTCGTCCTCATGACAATAATCAGCAATTGCAGGCTGTTTATGATATTATTAAAGGATACAACAGCTTCCCCATCTCATCCTTATTTTTGTTATCAGTAATGAAAAAAGTAGGATATTTAAATTAAACTCATCTGAAATACAACCTCATTTATTTTAAGACAGTTTACGTTTACAATGTAAAGTAACATTAAATGTTATTTTACTTTTCCCGACATAGCGGAAAAGGATGAAATAGTAAAATGATTTTACTATTTTTATCCTTTTCCGCCATCTCGGGGAAAAGTAAAATAAAAATAGCATGTTTTATTGAGAAGTCAACGAGAATCTTTGTTCAAAGTCACTGCTCAAAGTGACAAAAATCGAACACACTGCTAAGAATTTTGCTTTAGCCTTACAACCACTTTGTTTGTTTATAGCATGTTTCATTGTCAACCAGAACAGCTCTTTACCTTGTTTCCCTAGTATACGGTAACCATGGCTACGGTTGTTAAGTAAATCCCGGAGCACACTGAATCAGCCAGATAAGGCTGCTTTATAAAACCTCTAGCCCCTGGCTCCCAGTACGAGTGCTTCTTATTCCTTACGGGCCTCTAATAATTAGCGAGCCATTGAACCAGGGACCCATGGAGTGCCGAGGGAGACATGAAAATATTTCAGTGCAGAGGCTCGAGTACAGATTATGTATTCGCACTAAGAATAATCCCTGGATTTTACGCTCTAAAATAAGTTACGGAGCCAGAGAAGTGTGCCTTTAAGAGATTGGGCCTGACTTTTATGTGGCTCAAATATAACATTATATACCTTATTATCATGATTATATTCAAATTAAAGAAATCGAATCATGTCGAGTACGCGTGCACCACACCAAACAGAGAGTTTCCACTGTGATGTACGGATACTCTGAAGCCAGAAGTCCCTTACTCCGACAGTAGAATGTTTTTGTCGTGGCAAAGCTACGCAGATGCGCTCCCGGCGACCCACCTGCTTTAATTAATTCAAACTCAACTATTTTTTTATAGTCTGTAAATACATGCTATTTTACTCTCACCATCGATTGTGTCATTAATCATGAAAATTTAATTTAAAAACTTAAACATTCGATTCTAACACATACTTTTTCAGCTTCACAATCTTCTCTAGTTGTCGCTCCAGACCGCATGAATATAGTTTCACCCTTACAGCGCGTGGATCGACTTTAGACGTCAGAATCTGACGTCTAAAGTCGGTCCCCGCACTGAAAGAGTAAAACATTTATAATGGTCGTAGACCCATAGCATATGTATTCAAATGAAGCAGAAAGAGCTAACTAAGATATTAATGATGATTTCAAATTGAAAAACCCTTTGGTCGCCATTGTTTGCATAAAAATATTTCAGCGTTGTAAAGGTACTTATACATGTTATAAGCGTATGTAATTTTTCCGCAAAAGTAACCTTTGTATATAAATATGCAAAACGTTATCAAAAGAGGTACAAGTATAATACCACATCTGCTTAGTTACATCAAGGAGGTTTTCAACCTCCTTGGTTACATAATTATGAGAGGAACCGCTTTTTTATTCCTATACACATATGCTATACGTACATTCCATGATACATCAATCAATCAATAAATTTATACAATTTCGCCTATATCCCCAGCGGACCGAGCTCAGGGGCGCACAAATCCTTAGCATGATAATGTGTCATAATCGAGACCAGCAGGCTCGTCAACAGGGAGCCGGGCTACCGAGGAGCTAGGGTGAGATTTAGGTAATGTCCGGAATGTTAAATTCTAATGCTACATCGAGGAGTATAATTATAGATAAGATCAATAGCAGGGACATTTCAGTCGTCATTTTGTATTAATGGGTCAATGCGGGTATGATACACAACTTAATCTTCTGGAGGGACTTTAACCCTTTCAGTGCGGGGGCCGTCTTTAGACGTCAGAATTCTGACGTCTAAAGACGGTCCCCGCACTAAAAGAAATAAAATATTTATAATGGCCATAGACCCACGACATAGATATTCAAATGAAGCAGAACGAGCTAATTAAGACATTTAAGATGATTTCAATTTAAAAAAAACCCTTTTGGTTTACATGATTTATACAAAAAATATTTCAGCGTTTTAAGGGTTAAAGACCAGGTGAAGTCCCCAGAACAACTTTGCGCAAAGTAATTCTTCATTTCATTTTAAATCAAGTTTTAATGGCGAGAGTGTACCATTGGTTCGCTTTAGCCCACTGAGATCGATTTGTTCAATTCGAAACTGGTGGGATGAGCTTCTTTTTTAAGTCTGGAGGGGGGGGGGTATTCTGACGTCAGGTGGTGGAATATAAATTATATCTTACCTAATTGTGTAGGAGCCCACATGCACATGTAGCTGTTCATGTACAAACGTATCTTTACAATTTCTACCCCAGTCCCCCATGGGATAATGCTAACAAATGAAATACAGTGAAACACATTTTGAAGTGATTAGCAGTAACTTTCATGACACTAAATTATACGAAACGCATCTTATCATACACCACAATGCACAGTAGCCAGGTAACGCACAGGTGACATGGCTTAAAATAAGTCCTTCTATATATAGAAGGCTATATATAGAAGGCTGACCATCCCAATCAGACATAGTAAGCCGCAGTAAATCCATACAAGACCCAGAAGATTATACGCACTTTTTTGTCACGCAAAAAATGATTAATTCTTCAGATCTGATACATTTGTCCACTTCGAAAGAAGTAAATCAGCCTGATTTCGATCAATGCTGGCAAACGGAAAATACTCCTCCCCCAGGCAATGGGACTTTGAACCTACGTCCCCATCGTCCCGCACCAGTAGCCAAGCAATCGTGCTCTTTTTCAATCAGACGTCTGAGTATATTCCTATACACTTTCACTTCCATCTTGTCAAATCTGTGAAATTTTCACTCACTTGAAGTTGTGGATCGCGTCAGCGAGACACAACTTCAAGCGGGTGAAAATTCCAATTAAATATTTGGGCGTTTAAATGGTTAAATCACCTATAAATGTCCCTGTTGAGATAACATTACAGTACCCAGTAGATACAAAATGGAGATTTGTTTGTTGTAAACTCGTATGAAACTTGTTTGGTTTATGAAATATGATATGGCGATTGTCAGTGGGTGTATAAATGTATAAAGTATTACATTTTCAGTAAATAATAGCATACTGAGCAAATGGCTCAGGAAACATAATATTGTGGTCAGATAAGATTTAAAAAACATTTGCTTTTTAGTTCATTCAGTGGGCGACTCAATGATTCATTAATCATTTAGCATGACGTTTATATCATAATAATCACAAAATGTTCACCCTATGTTGTCGTGACAATACACAATAAACGGTGTCTTATTGTTTCATGAGATATGCATAATATACATATAATATGTACTCATATAAAATACAGACACGTGTGAACATTTAGCCGATATCGCAGACGTTGTAGGCCTACGAATTTCAAGATAACTCTGGGGGGAAATGATTGCTTTTCGGGATATAGAGAATCGATACCCAGCAAACATGAGACATTCACCCGATGTTGGTTTGATGTTGGACCACCGTCTTCGCCACTGGCCCAACATCACGCCAGCATTGGGTAAATGTCTCATGTTTGCTGGATATACTATTGTTTCTGAACCATGCACTATCTGGACCAAGTACAGTAATCAAGTAGTCAACATCTGATAGATTAGAGAGCGACTTAGTCTGTCACATGACAAAGATGACGGGATCCACTAATCACAGCGCGTCATTCAGCTGTTATACAGATAATGGTGGAAATCTACACACCTCGACAGGCTAAAAAAAAAGATAACAAAACAGGTCCACGTACTTTATAAAGATGAATGTTCATGTCATGGTATACGAGCAAATACGACGCTTATTCTATCGCCATTGGGGCTATAAACACTGTCAATTTGGCAGTATAATTGATTTGTGTAGACCGCTAACTACGTCCGTTTATTGCAGACAAAGCGCATGCTCATCGACATGCCAGACATATGAAGTTGTCAACCTCTGAATTATCTGCCTCTTTCTCATTCCTTAATTTCCAGCTGATTACATGGCGTTATCTATTCCCACGTCTAGGACGGTGAGATCAAAGTAATCGCCGCTAATTGGTGTATTCTAGTCAGGACATGGGGGGATACACCTGCAACACTGATTGTCTGCCCAACGCTGGGCCCATGGCATCAACATGTGGCCCAATGTTGTAGGAACATTCAACCGTCCATTAGCAAGTGTTTAGGTGTACAAAAAGTTTTGTTTGGGTTTTAAGCGGATTCATAGAAATGTTGATAAAAAATATTTTTTTAAATCTAAAAACTCCGAAAAAAATAAAATGGAGCTGCTTTAAATAATCCTCACAATTTCAATAATATGCATCTCTTGTTATTGATATTGTACATGTGGGTAAAAAATGTAAATTAAAAAAATATTAATTAATTTTAGTTTTAACAATTAAGCAAAGACAGCAAATTATGCTTATGTCATCCTGTTTGTTTCACACACAATATAATTTTTGTTGAAAACTAATTTTACTGCAGTGTTTTTGTACATGGTAAAAAATACCGTGTTGACACTTAAACTCAAACATATACACCAAACATAGAAATTTGTAAGTATGATATTGAGCCAACAGCTACGGTGCTGGTTTAATATTAAACCAGCATATTATGTATCGTGTTTTCCTCCATAACAAACCCTGGCAGTGTCAAACCACTCAAATGAGTGGCATTACGACACTCTGATCAAGAAGGTTACGTAAATAACCTACATATAACCTCCTTGTATTGGTCTGATAAAATATTGTTCAATGGGTTTTTCAACCCTAAAGCGCTGAATGTGTTTTAAATATAAACTATGAAGACCAAAGGGTTATTTTCAATTTGAAATCATCATAAATGTCTTTGTTAGCTCTTTCTGCTTCATTTGACTATCTATGTTATGGGTCTACGGCCATTATCAATATGTTACTCTTAAAAAGTAAAATGTGTAGGTTTATAGTCTGATATCAAGTCTAAAGACCTATCATCCGAATTTACATCTCACCTCATGGTCACTGGACCTGTTCATTCGTGAGCCATTTCAACTCCACGGAGAGCATACAGTCCTCGAGCCGTTTCGGCGCATTGAACTTATCGTACACATTGCCATCTCTGGCCTACCAGGTATTCATTTTCACCTGACCGAAGTGAAGCATTTGAGGGTGAAGTGCCTTGCCCAATGACACAACATCTTAACAATGTCCCAAGATTGAGAGGGGAGAAACATGATATTTCTCCTAAAATTCTGCACCAAGCGGGATTCAAAACCGCACGGCAGGCAGCGACATCGGCAGAGCGCCACGCTCTAACCATTGCGCCATGTCCCTCTCTTACAGCGCGGGTATCGACTTTAGACGTCAGAATCTGACGTCTATGGACGTCAGATTCTAACGTCTAAAGTCGATCCCTGCGGTGTACGTGGTAATTTCGCTGCATGATTCAGCTGGGCAGCTACCGCCGTCATTGATGAGCATTCCACACACGTAGTGGCTTGAATGTGTCCTATTCCTCGATCCTCTCCAATCCCCGATCCACACTGTTTAGTTGTCCCAGTCAGGACAACATCCAAATAGGCAGGTCCCGTACACAAATTGTGTGCTGTATTATCCTGAAGAACATCGACACAAACACGAGATGTTTAACCAATGTTGGCTTAATGTTGGGACAGCGTCGCAGACGTTGTACCAACAGTATGTATCGGCATTGGGTGAACTGGGTATCTACGGAAACCTGGCACTGGATGAAGGTCCCTACTGATTCATAATGGCGGTCACATAAGTCACATAAGTCACATCGTAAACTCCACCAGCAAATGTCAAGGGTGTGTGGGTGTCATACAGATGTTGATAAACACTAGATATGCTAGATATTTTTGGTGTTTTATTATTATGTTTAGGCCCGGCCGAAGGCCATGCAGGAGCCTATTAAATTTATTGCAATAATGTTTGTGACCTAATTTGCGGAAAGAAGGGTGCCGTGTGTAGGAAACGGTTGACATTTCTGAGGAACGGTCCTTATGTCAAATATAACGTCTGAGCTCTCTGGGTCAAGTAGTTGCGTGTTTAAAATGTGCTAAGAAAAAAATATATTCACGACTATATTAGTGATAAGGGCATCAGGGGATAAGGTTGGAAAACCGCTGACTCAGTGTCGCAGACGGTAGCCCAGCATTACATCAGCATTGGGCCAATGTATTGTGTTATCTGGGTCGTGGCTTTTCTGGCGACGGGCGGAGAAAAGCGTCTTGGGCATAGCAGTCCAGGCAAACACGGGACAATTACCCAATGCTGTTTCTATGTCGGGCCAGCGTCGAAGACGTTGGGCCAACATTGAAACAGTTTTGGGTAAATGTCACGTGTTTGCTGGGGTGCTGCCGCTAACTATACAGCAGACCCAGTGTTGGAGTAGTGTTTGGCCAGCGTCTAGACAATTTGTTTGCATTGAACCAGCAATGGACTGCGACACTGACCCAACATTGAACCGAAATTGGGTGGGTAGGCCTACATCATGTGTATCGTAGAGACACGCGCAGCACGATTCACTGACAAGTATCGAATGGATGTTGGCCAGCACCAGTGATGGTGGTGGAATGAATAAACGTTGAAGAAATATATTTTAACTTGTCTCCTCGGTTCTTTCCTTAATAATATCTTAAACATTTAGGATTCTGGCCCATGAGGAAGACCAATACAGTTATGTTTACAAAATATTAAGCCGATGGTTTGTCTATAGCACTCATACAACCTAAAGCAGGGCCTCTTAGTAAAATGATAAAAAAGTATCCAGCATTAATCAACATGATGAAATATATATCAGATATAGGGGGATCGATACTTATTTTCAGACAATATGGCGGGTGAACGGGTGGTGCTTTGTGCACACACGTAGCCCATACATGCTGGTGCGGTCGCCAGTCATATACTGTAGTCTATATTATATATCACAGTATAAACCTACCAAATTATCAGCCTGATTGTGCACAAGAGGAGTGGCCACCTCCTTCAAGAAACGCAGCGTTCTAAACTCTTGAGCAGTAGTGTTACAAATAGAAAAAAAACGTGGATTATCTCCTCCTCTTCTGGGATGGCGTCATGGTATAGCAAATGTGCACATTTACACAATACCCGGTATTTCCAGTATTGGCCCTACTATTTCATTGAGGTCTGCTCTTCCCTGTCATGTTATTGCGGATGGGGGCCCTGGTGCAGTGGTTGAAGCATTCTCCACACATAGATGTCGCCCTGGGCAACCCCCGCTCTTTAATCTCTGAGGTCAGAATGTGGTTGAAGCTCTCTGCTTGGAAAGTCAGAGATCGCGGGTTCGAATCCCATTCTGGCCCTCAAGTTTTCAAAGAAACAAAATGTTTCTTTCCCTCGTGAAGATTCAATATTCTCCAGGCCCGGTTTAACCTATATGTGCACAAAGGTGGCTTAAAACCCCATTCATTACATTTCACGTCATTGCCTACACATTATATGAGAAGGTCGAGATGTATTGTTATTGACATCATGTTATATTGTATCTACCATGTTAGTGTGTACGATGTCCACTACGCACAAGACGTTGATGGATTAAGGTTGTTAGATTATGGTTGAGTCAGCGTGGATGACCCAACCTTCCAACAACATCAGTTCAACATCTCGTGTTGGTGCAGTAGATGCATCTAGTGAGTTGATCAATACATCTCTACTGTAATTAATTATGGTGTCAGTGGCTGCCGGAAAACTCAGGAAAAATGATGGGCCTTCAGCAATAATGAAGGTCAATCTGCCCTTCAGCGCACTGAGTGAGCCCTGCATATTAACTCAACCAGTCAACCTCTGATCTGCTGATCAATGTATTTACCTTGCTGGTAGATACTTTTCGTACGAATTCTGACTTGAAAATGTTGTTCATTGACAGCTTATTGTGACAGTCTTGCTTGAGATGTCAATTAATACCGCAAATGCCAATCCCATTGGAACGCATGTATAATGTCAGCAGTGATCAACATTCTAAGGGCTGATTTCACTACTTTCGTCCCTACATATCCCCCAAGCATGGCCCAATGTGACACATCACCATCACAATGTCATTTTCGTTCTGGATTTCTAAAATTCCATACGCCCATTTCCAGAAAGAACACACATGATTTTCACTCGCTGTGTCCATCCGAAAGTCTAACAAAACAGATACATCAGATATTCTGCATGAAAGAAACAATGTGTGCTTATTAAATATCCACAAACGTTTACCTATTTTGAATTTGTTTAATTCACCAGAGGCGAGAACAGCCGCATATATATATTCGTGTGGTGATTCCTTCATTTGTAGACACATTCGTGGTTTCTGCTAATTTATGGTGGTGAGCGCTTGATGCTGCATACATAATTTAGTATATATTTCTAGCATCAACTTTATTTCATTTTTTTGTTCTCTAGACATCATTATCTAGCCGTTACAGGCACAGCCGATGCTGACTCCTTTTACCCAATTTAAAGGTCAGACATTATGCTAACCAACAGATTTGCCAATGACAATGACGATCCTTATGGCTATCCCAGCGTACACGTTCAATTAGATCACACATACGACATATACATTCCCAGCAGACACAAAACGCTGAATGAATGTTGGCTTAACGTTGGTCCAGCGTCTACGTTTTCTGGACGTCTGTACTTCACACAATATACATCTTTTCCTCTAAAAACACAACATCGAAATCATGTGTATAAGGCAATAGATATTTTCATGGAAAATAATGACAGATTTAATTATTATACATGTATACATATATAATTAGATTTATTCAGAGTGTAGCCTATATGTAGTTCCGTGTCATGCTTTGTCCAGATACATGTGTATGAGTGTGCGGACCAAGTCTAGTATTTTACCCCCAACCAATAGAAGAGTGGCTGAGTCTGTCACATGACAAGATCATTGATGCATCAACTGGCATATTTTTTAACCCTTTCACCGCTAATCACGACTATAATCGTTTTTAATCCGTTCTATTAACCGATCAAATCAATGATATTGTGGATGAAATAGGTGTTTAACCCTTTAACCGCCGATGCCGCATATATTCGGGTTTTCATTTTTTATCAGCACATTAAGTAATACCTTTTAAACATGTTAAAGATAAAATCAGCAATATTTGAAAACAGTTTACCTCCATTTTGTCAAATATGAATAATTTTCACTCACTTGAAATTGTGGATCGCGTCAGCGAGACACAACTTCAAGTGGGTGAAAATTCAGATTGAATAATTTGGCGGTCAAAGGGTTAAACATCAATATTTGCAAATGTTTCGTCTACAATTGAACACATATGAGTAATTCGCACTCACTTGAAGTTGTGGATTGCGGTATCTAGCAAGACACAACTTCCATCTTCCCTAGCAAATCATCTTACCCACAAGCCCGCAGGGCAGTACCTTGCTTTATCGAGCCTAACGTCCAACTATTTTAAATAGCGAGATAACTTGAATGTTGCACGCGCAGCGTCTCCAGACCGGTCAATCAGACAGCGCTTAACAGCTGCCTGAGAGCTGAACAAGAGGTCAATTCTTAGTGACCTTTAAATAAATCTGAAACATCCAATGAGTTTTGAATCTCAGACACACCCCAAGATGATGCCCACATAGACATAGATAGAGTACTCGATCCGGCCAGGCTCGTGCGGTAGCACTCGCGCGAGACTGGACAAGGGAAGATGACAACTTCCAGTGGATGAGAATTTGAATTTTATAACGTAGCGCTTTAGAAGTTATTGCATCAAAATCCTATTTCAAACAAGTCCGAGTTAGTAGTAGACCTAGGTATTGATCCAACATTGAGGTAGGGCGGGGTAACATCGGGGTCCACCGATGTCAGGGAGGATTGGCTACAACATATTGGGAGAAAAATGTTTCACTCGATCCAAATATGTTGCCCACCAAAAAACACCAACAAAAAAGGTGGTGCGCGGGTAATTTTGGTAACAGCCGAGATAGATTTAGCTGCACCACGCCTGTAATGGTTTGGATCACTCACTATCCGCCATTGATGGGTGCAAAGTGGCGGACTACGTCCGGTCAAGCCTAGCTCCCATCCGTTGCAACGCATCCCTGGCGCAGCCGTCGATGGCTCACACTTTTCGATTTTCTGCCCTCGTTCCTGTAGCATTGGGTGGCCATCAAGCATCCCAGCAAGCACGAGAGCCATTGTTGGTTCAATATTGGTCCACCGTCTACGACGCTGGCCCAACATTGATCCAACAATGGCTCAATGTCACGTGTTTTGTGGGATGTACTTGTCTACCCGGACGTCTCCATAGGTTCGTTTCCCTTCCCCTATTTCGACGTTCAGCGAGAGGTCAACCAGATTCTTCCGGTGCTATTTCTTAACGCGCGCTCACTCGCACGCTTATCTGTGGCATGTCTAAATTTGTCCTGTTTTTTTCTGGAATTTCTTGGAATGCGATCAAAGTGGTATTGCTAATAATACAACTATTATAATGGTGTTGTGATATAACCAGTAGGGAACCTGCGTCTCCAGGTCAAGACACTGCAATAACAGCGGCGCTAATAGTGGTTGGTAATGTGATGACAGCCCAGCAAACACAAAACATTTGTATGACATTTATACAATGTTATACAATAAACGTCGAAGCCGTTGCGCTGACCTTGTATAAATGTTATACAGCTGTTTTGTGTTTTCTGGGAGCAGAGATCATTCTTCATCTCTGATGACAGTATAATTATTATGGCTGTGCAATGAGAGACAACTATAACTGGTGTATAGTATTACCCATTGTCATGACTGTAGAAACATGGGCATGCAGCAATGTGGTGATGATATTGAACCAGTGGGGAGAGTGACATGATAGGCCTATCTTTGATTTGCTATTGATGGCTTGTCGTTTTTTCTTTTAACATGTTTAATGCGGAACAGTCAGTACCGCGAACACGTTATATTCTCATTGATCGCATATAAAACTATTTACATTTGAGTGCTGCTATTTCTTCAGTATTTGCTATTTCTTCGGTATTTAGGCGCGGCCGAAGGCCAGGAGCCTATTGCGATAGTTTATTGCAATAATTGTTGTGTCCTAATTCGAGGAAAAAGGGGTGCCGTACGTGTGAAACGGTTGATATTTCTGAGAAATAGTTCTTATATGAACATGTCAAATAATTATAACGTTTGAGGTCGCTAGGTCAAGTGGTTGCGTTTTTAAAAAGTGTTAAGAAAAAATATATTCACGATAATATTCATGATTAAAAGCTCGAAGGGTTTCGGGTGGAATAATGTTGGACAAGCGTCACAGACGGTGGCCCAGCATTACATCAGCATTGGGCCAATGTATCCTCTTATCTGGTAGTGGCTTTTCTGGCGACGGGAAGATGAAAGCGTCACCCGCATGACAATACCGCAAGACCCAGCAAACGTGGGACAATCACCCAATGCTGTTTCAATGGCGCACCAGTGTCTAAGACGTTGGGCCAACACGTGGCACGTGTTTGCTGGGGTGCTACCGCTACGTATACAGCAGACCCAGTATTGGAGTTGCTGGGCCAGTGTCGTTACGGTAGACGATTTGTCGGCATTGAACCAGCAATGGGCTGCAACGCTGGCCTAACATTGAACCGGAATCGGGTGGGTACTACCTACCGTAGGCCTACATCCTGTGTAGAGGTACCGTAGAGAAACGCGGCCGAGCAATTTACTGGCAAGTATTGTTGGCAGCACCGATGATGGTGTACACAGAACACTGTGTATGTTGTCCCCAAACTAGAAGGGCGTCACATTTTGCACTGTAGGGAGTGTAGCGATGGTGGTGGAAGGAATAAACGTTTAAGATATATTCAAACTTGTCCCCTGGTTCTTTCCTTTAATATATCCTGGACATTTAGGATGACCAATACAGATATGTTTACAAAATGATAAGCCGATTTTTTGTCTAAAGCACACAAACAGCCTGAAGCTGGGCCTCGGAGTTCGGAAACTCTTGTTCTAGTTGGTTCTAGTTATTTTTATGCCCAATAACAGTTTAATGTGGTAATAAAACGCAGACGGTATAGTAGACCAACATCACACCAAGATAGGGACCATATCATAGGACGTACATACGGACGCACGTTTTCATAAAAGCTAGGATAAAACTATGATTGAATTAAAAAGAATGTTGAGTCTGATAAAACCATGACCATTGTGATATAAAATTAAAACAAGGAATCTGCGTCTCCATTTCGAAATACTTATCTGCCATAATTGCTGCGCGATCATCTGGTACTGTGATGACAGTAGGCTTATTACCCTACTATAACATGTATAATATTATAATGTGGCTGTGAAATGCGATAACTACTGTATAATATCACCTATTGTCGTGATTTAACAGGGACGTGTAGGCTGCAGCACGATAGCTCGATAGTGATGATATTGAACCAGTGGAGGATCGAGAGACATAATAGCCTTGACTTCTTATTGATGGCTTGTCGTATTTCCTTTTTGATGCGGAACCATCATTGCCGTGACCACGCCATATCCCCATTAGTCGCAGAAAAAAACTATTTACATTTGAGTGCTGGTTTTTCTCCAATATTTTTTTCTCCTATGAAGAAGTAACTGCTAGCGCGGACTGCAACGGACACCTGGAAATGACCCTTGTGTCGGGACTATGCTGGTATGCAAAGCCGAAATGCAGTATCTGATAATTTGTGAAGTAAGCAGATACTGTGTTTTGGTTTTGCACGGCAGGATACCATTTTCCTATTCGAATAACTTTAAGTTTCTTTCAGTGCATATAAACATATATCATAGACATTGCAGTACTCGAAGTATACTGTACACTCTTGAAAGGGCCAAGAAAATGAGCTTATTAAGACCTAAAATGTCAGATATTATGTACAAAATCCTGCCTATTCTGTTTGTTTATCTCATAAAATAATGTTTCCCCAGTACTGTCCCACTACTGGACTAGTTTCAATAGATGTATGATCACATATGACACATTTTATTTGTAGATTAATCACGTCGAATAATTCACTATAACGGACATAAGACATAATCATGATAATGAACTTGATTTATACTTTCAAGGGCTAGTCTGATAGGTGTGCATATATTGTTCTGTTTATTCTGAAGTGCAAAGCCAAAAGATACTTGTAATATGATCAGATGATTACAACGGTTATTTGTCTGGAGATGAGCTTAAGATGCAGACTTTACCGTCAATTTGATTGATGAATGAGGAAAACAGGTAAATAATTGATAAAGGATACAAAGACTCACTCAATGTTTGCTCAATGTTCACAACCTTGATCCATATCAGCCACAGTTGGACAATTCTTTGTAAATTACGTATCATAGGCTACGTTATCCACTGGGTACATAGATATAGTGAGTGCAGAGGCTATATGGATACAGTGGGCACACAGGGACAATGAGTCCAGTGGGTAGACAATAAATCCAGTGGCTACATGGATGATGTGAATCCAGGTGAATCCATGGTGATGTGAATCCAGTGGGCACATAGATACAGTGAGTACATCGTGTAGGCTAAATGGATGCAATGGGTACATATATTCTGTGGCCATGGTCTTTTGGATACAATGGGTACATAGACACAGTGGGTATTTGGGTACAGTGGTCAGATGCATACTACGGAGTACGGACACATAGATACAACAACATGTGGATGAGACAAGCTCCTGGTCCAGACCTGATAATCGGATTTTACAGATTAAGCTGTCACGCACGCAAACGAGAGCTTCTCAGCCTCTTCTACATGCACACTATACATGCTGTGGCTGCTGGTAACCATAAGTCCGCTATGGTGTTGTAGTGATTCAATCACCAGTTATGCCAAATAATGTGATGTAGCTGTAATATCACTTTGATGGGTTTTGGTAACTGTGTAAACAAGAATATCAATGAAACAATTTGAGTATTTGGTTTGACATATTTTGTGTAAAGCATGTATAAATGGACTTTGAAAAGGTGTAGGCTTACTGATTTTGTCAGAATAATGATTATTTTCCATTCTTAATAACACATATTGAGCTGGAATAAGAAGCCATTGACTATCTGCTACCGTCACCCTGCAAACACGGGACATTTAACCAATGTTGGGTTGATGTTGGCCAGCCGTCTAGGACGGCGGTCCAACATTGACCCAACATTGGTTTAATGTCTCGTGTTTGCTGAGCATGCTCGTTGCGTGACGTCAGTGTTTGGGAGTGGTTGTTGGACGAGATTGGTTGAGTAGATTTAATCCACTATGCCTCATTTGTGGCTTGTTTTTGCTGACCCGTGTCACGTGATCTTGTAGAAGCCCAGCTTAGGCCCACATAAAATGTTGACCTTACGTTGATCTACCGTCTGCTGCGCCGGACTTACGAGAATACGATGTTCTATCGAGCATAAGAGCTTGTAATTCAAAACAACACAACATGGACGAAACCCTTCACCGAGAACAAGAGCATCCAACGCCTCGTGTTTGCTGGGCTGCAACAAAAAAAAAAATGCGAAGGAAAACCCTGGCTTACTAAAAGAGCGGCTTGATGACAAGATGTAGCCCTTTGCTAAGCATACCAAACGTGTATGAAAAGGGTGCAGAAACATTAGCACACGAACTGCTATTCCAAGAAAACACCAGTGTCGTAGAAAGAAAGAAGGAAATGAAACATTCTGGTGTACTTGGCAAATGTTATACATATCCCTGGTGGAGGTGCTCAAAAGACGAACTATGATGCTCCCAGATTGTGACAAATTTAATATTAGTTTTAGTCATTGTTGTCAAAAAGTCTAAAGTTGCTAAAGTTGTATTAATAGTTATTTAATTTTATTTTGTTATTGTTTATATTGTTTATCATTCGCTTAAAGTTTTTCAACAATAAAATATTACATTTAATAATAATTATTGTTGATGCACCTGGCAGGGTTTGAATGTGGCTAAAATGTAATTAATTTTTCTGGTTTGAGAATTTCACTGTACACTAACCTATTTGATGCATTATAACAGTGATCATGCCAACGCCCTGAAACGTTAGCCGACATGGGACCGTCATTAAAGATATAGACCACTCTATGTATGTTTCCAGATTAGTTGTAGTCTAGTTGCCTCTATCTCAATAATCAGCCTGATGCTTTCTGGGTACAGATGTGTCCCGCTGTTCGGGCACAGTGTACTACTCCTTTACCCTTTAACCGCCAAATTATTCAATCTGAATTTTCACCCACTTTTCAAATCTTGCTGGTTGATGTCACATTTAATCTTTAACATGTTTAAAATGTGGTACTTCAAGTGAGTGAAAATTATTCAGATTTGACAATATGGAGTTGAACTCTTTTCAAATCTTGCTGGTTGATGTCACATTTAATCTTTAACATGTTTAAAATGTGATACTTAATGTGCTAATAAAAAACGAAAACCCGAATATATGCGACACCGGCGGTTAAAGGGTTGAACTAATATATATTTTGCCAATGACCTCAAGATGCACATATACTTTCGAACAGAACACAACCCGTGTTTTTTTTATTATTACAGCATACACCATTATCTTCCTGGTAGGCTTGGCCTGACGGCCTTGCGGTGTCAAGCTTTGCTGTCGGGAAGATATCTGCATGTCGAATACATTTTATTCTTGTCATTTCATCTGTGATCAATTCCCAGCTGTTTGCCATCGACACATTGTTTCGTGTGATTTTCTGATGATGTATTGTTGACTTTGTCAGGCCGGGGAGGCTACCCAGAAAACACGAGATGTTGAAACAATGCTGAGTTAATGTTAACCCATTGAACATTAACCCAGACTTAACATCTCGCGTTTGCTGATACCAGCTGCCGATTCTAACACAATAAATAACTGTAATCACACAAAAAACAACGTCGAGGATAGCAACGAGATAATGATCTGTCAAACAAAATTACACTAAAAGTAAAACTCTTGTGTGTGATGATTGACAAGCTACCGATTTTTAGGTCATATCGATATTCGTATATATGCTTATAGCCCTATGAAATGTCAACATTCTGTTTTATTTATTAGGCTTCACATACACAAATATATACAGTAATATTGCAGAACAACTTACTCATAATTTAGTGTTTCGAGATAACCTTGAAATCTCCAATCATGACATCATAATTATATATAGTTCAATAGCATGAATAAACCCTGTCTGTCGGGATCCCAAGATTGGTTATTTCTCAGCTAATGAGGGACGATGACGCCATATCCAGCAGACACGAGGCGTTTTTTCAATGTTGGGCCGATGTTGGGCCAGCATCGTGGTCGATGGGCCAACATTAACCCAACATTGGGTCAACGCCTCGTGTTTGGTCAACCGCCTGGGCCAACGTTATTTCAACATAGGCTAAACATTTGGCTAGCCTGTTCTCACTAGACTGTATTTTTTCCGTGCAATCTATTTTTTTGGAGCTAGGGACAAATGGATTAAATGGGCCCAACATGGACTGGCAAATGAACGAGACATGAAAGACACTCAAAGCTAAGAACTTGAAGATTCTCTTTCCGGGCACGTACCGCAACAACGTGTCGTAGACCTGGCCCGTATTATCGTACAAGTACAATCTGAACTAGAGGGGAATTGTGATTTTTCAAGTGACAATAATGTTTGGACTAAGCTTTAAGAGTTTTCTTGTAGCCATTTTGAATTTTGTTGAGTTATATTTATTATGATACAGAATAATTAAAATTTTGCTGATGTTTTTTTTTGGCAGCCATTTTAATTGAAATTGTAGGCATTAGACCTCAGAATTCAGACTTCAAATTTCAGACATCAGAAGTCCCCACTGAGCTTTTGTACTTTAAAATAATATAATTGTTTGTCAAATGCAAGACATTTAGAAGGCTCGGTAAACACATTTGCTTGTCTCTTTGTTGAAGTATTGTTGTATCACTATGTGTCAATGTGTCATAGGTCACTGATCCCTATGTGTATCATGGGTCACTGATCCCTATGTGTGTCAATGTATCATAGGTTACTGACTCCTAAGCTTAAGTGTGTTATAGATCACTGATCTATATGTGTGTCAATGTGTCATGGGTCACTGATCTGTATATGTGGCAGTGTGTCATAGGTTTTCGTGTGTCAGTGTGTCACACTGACACACTGACAAACTTAGGGATCAGTTAACTTTGACACACTGACACACATAGGGATCAGTGACCTGTGACACACCGACACACATAGGGATCAGTAACCTATGGCACACTGACACACTACTTCGGGATCTGTGACCTATACCACACTGACACACATAAGGATCGGTGACCTATGACACACTGACACACTTAGGGATCAGTGACCTATGACACACTGACACACTTAGGGATCAGTGACCTATGACACACTGACAGACATATGGATCAGTAACCTATGACACACTGACACACTTAGGGATCAGTGACCTATGACACACTGACACACATAGGGATCAGTGACCTATGACACACTGACACACATATGGATCAGTAACCTATGATACACTGACACACATAGAGATCAGTGACCTATGACACACTGACACACATAAGTATCAGTAGCCTATGACACACAGGGATCGAAAACCCATGACACACTGCCACATATAGAGATCAGAGACCCATGCCACATTGACACACATATGGATCAGTGACCAATAACACACTTAGGGATCAGTTACCTATGACACATTGACACACATAGGGATCAGTGACCTTTGACACACATAGGGATCAGTAACCTATGACACACATAGATAGGGATCAGTGACATCACATTGACACACATATGGATCAGTGACCTATGACACACATAGGGATCAGTGACCTATGACGCACGCCCACATATAGGATCAGTGAACTATACAACACTGACGCACATAAGGATACACACTTTCACACATATGGATCAGTGACCTGTGACACACCGACACACATAGGGATCAGTGACCTGTGACACACGGACACACATTGACCTTCAGCACACCGCCTTACATGGGGATCAGTGACCTATAGTACATTGACATCCACATACTAGGGATCAGGGAGAATAACACACACTGTAGCCAAGCACCCCTCCGTGCACACAGTATGCCTTCCGTCAGAGCAGTGACCTTTTCCAACAAATTGCTTATTGAATTTCCATCTGCGCTGACCATCTCGTGCCGGAAGTACATTATATCGTTGCTTTTCTGCTCTAACTGGTTTCAGAATGCTCCTCGATTTGATGAAACAAATGTCCATTCATTTGAGATAAATATTGTGATAGCAACTGTCATTGATTTTATGTGAGTGCACATTATCAGCTGACGTCAGCAGAATCTGTATTGAGAACTGATTACAAAGAGGATATCCTGCTAGTAATGAGGTGATCCTGATGCGATCAGTTAGACATGGAAGTAAATCAATTAGCTGTCATAGTGATAAAAGACGGCTTAGGCCACACTCAGCAGGCAATGTCATAAAAGCACTCGATGCTTTGCCAGAGCTGCGTCAAATTGTGGTGCTACCTTGGTGCTACCAAGGAATCCTTGGTGCTACCAATAAAATTCAGTCTATTGAATTTCCTTGGCTTCACCCAGTGAACACAAAACATTTGTATAACATTTGTACAATGTTGGGCCAACGTCAAAGACGTTGGGCCGACGTTGTACAAATGCTAAACACATGTTTTGCATTTGTTGAGTAGGTTATCATTAGCTGTGTGACTGATTATAATAATTTTATTTTATCACGCGTAATTTACGTATTGAAAAAAGATAATTGATAATTGATAATTCAAATACCATGAAAACAGTCTGTTGTAACTTTGAGTGAGCAGTCATATTAGTAATCCTATATTATATTTAACATGTATGTAGCCTGTAGTATGCATAGTGCAAACTTAATAGAAAAATACCAGGTATCACTACCAATCATCATCACCATGTGTTGATTATTTCTATTAGTAAATGTGTAATATTTTTTTGTGACTTTTACTTTTTTTGAAAACGTCATGATATATTCAATGACCTGAACCATATTTTTAATGTGTGTGTTACAGACTGGGTTAAGTCACGCATGCGCTAACGGGTTCATGCCCATACTGGAGCTGTTGGCGGACGTTGAGGAGGTCGACCCCAACATGGATGACAACGACGGCAACACACCTCTCATCTTCGCAGCACAGGCAGGTCAGTAACTGAATCATGTGGGAAATTCAAGATCATTGTGTTATAGAGAAAGGTGAGAAACTGCACCAGATTGTGTGAGGTTTTGGAATTAACTAAATAAGCAAATAATTATAATTAAATATCTGTACAAAATTATGACATATTTAAAATTATGCCAACTACCTTCCAAACCACCACCACATTTTATGATAGGTAAACGTCAGCATCAGCTCAATCATACCCAAATTTAATTTAATATTTCCTCACTCAACTTTAATCTTTATCAGAGACATTGTCTAAACGTTCTTGTGGTAATAAACTCGAAACACCTCACCATTACCTTTTTTTATGTTCACAGTTTACCAAACAACGAAATATTCTTTTTTCAAAACTCTAAATCATTATACCTGGCCAACATCAATTTACTACCCGACTTTTATTATTTGGTTCTGAATTTTTAGCCAACTGCAATAACAGATTTATTTTTCAATATTTTATTATTATTAAATTATTTCAAAATATATGTATATTATATTTTCAATGCGTATAATAATAACGCTCCATTTATTGTTTTTTACTGTAATCCTGTAATATGTATACCGGAGATTTTTTGTATTAGCATAATTAATTATGTGCTACTTCGAAATCCTAATAAATATGTTTATACAAAACTAGAAAATGATATCAGTAGTTATAGATTTACATTTAAAATACAGGTTTTATCTCGGCTCAAATGTATAATATATGCCAATATTTTGTTTTTACCAGGTCATGACGATGTTGTGAACTTCTTGTTACATCACTTCCGCCGCATCCGGTTTGACCAGGTCAACCATCTTGGTTTCACGGCTTTGATGAAAGCTGCAATACAGGGACGAACCAGATGCGCCAAACTTCTCTTATTCGCAGGTGATTATGCATGCATAAATACATTTATCTACAAAATTGCCCTAATGCTGGGATACGGATAATACATTTTCGCTCGAGCATTGAGCAATAATATAATTATAATGATTTTACAATTCTTGTCACATGTATTGTAACACCTGGAAAAAAATCAGACCGGGATACTTATCTAGTGGTGCCGCTATTTGAATAGTACCGAAAATGTATACTCAACAACTTAATATATCAATATAGATCATCTCTTAGTGTACATGATGAAAAATAAAGATTGTCACATTCCATTTGCATTAGGCCTAGCTAGATTGTAACGTTAATGGTGGGAACATTGGGAAGATAAGGCCTAATACATGTAATCGCAGCTGATCACAAAGCATGAAGTATGTTGGTAGTCCATCCTCCCTGCCGGGGACCCTGGTGCAGCTGTTAAAGCTGCCTGCTTGGAAAGTCGGGGATCGTGGGTTCGAACCCCGCTCTGGTATTCAAGTTTCAAAGAAACAAAAAAATTCCTCCTTGTTCACTGGTAAAAATTAAAAGAAAAGTAGCGAGCTCGGCCTCAGACCGCCAGGGTTCGAATTTCGAATCATGTGTCTGGATGGCAGTGCCATCTCATTCATCTCGCCATCCTCAGGAGGTTATCCTGGCCCAGTTTAACCTATATGTGCACACAGGTGGCCTAAAACCCCATTCAATTCATCTCTTTCATGCATGGAAATAGTCTCTACTATCTCCATGCTCTCTGCAAACTGGAGACATCGACACAATGTGGAATGAACAGAGGCCGACTCAACATAGATTCTACATTGGGTCGATGTCTGGTGTTTGCAGGGAGCTGTTGCCGCTGTGATGTAAAATCAGATTTACTGCGATCCACCTGCCTGTAGTATGGCAAGCCATCAGCCACCCAAACGAGAGGATTTAATGGCTTACCACTAACCCTGTCAGAAGCTCCGGTTTCTACATTAACCTCTCCATGCCAGCACAGTGATCTCACGGGGACACCACACCGTCACGGATGACAACACGCCATGTGAAAATATCACGAGGATCACCATTACGTCATCGCGATACCTGACCAGGTGGAGGTCGCAGGCCTTTCTCGGGATTTCTGGATGGTGGGGGATCGGGACACATTCCGGTGTAGAATCCCGATCAGGATTAGCGGCATCGTCTGATATGCGGTGATTTGCCGCCGAGATTCCCCGCCGCCAGAGAGACGTGCTGTTAATGGGTGACGCTCTGCTACCTACAGCTCATCTGGACTACAAAGGCACTATACTCACTTCAGGAATGATTTGAAGTCTGAGATTGAGTCTACGCTGAGCTAGATACACCTTACCATATTTAATTCATTGAGAATGATGGTTGAATGGGCATATTATCAGCTCGAGAATGCTGGTGGCCAAAATATAGACATTTCGATAAGCAGACTGGTGTATTTTATTATTAATAGTCTTATCTTAAATTATCTTAAATTTCTCGAAATGTTATTGTAAATTGCAACCAGGCTATATTTGAATTGCCAATGTAGCGCAGGGAGTCGCAGACAATTGTAAAAATCAGCTGTTGTGATTGAGCCAATACCAGCCTGGCATCTGGTGTTGTAAAGACATGACAGGTATCTAGAAAATCCTTTAAATGTATGGGTAGAATAATAGCAACTCTACCACGGCTCTAGCTCTAATCGTGTACAATGACTGTCATCTCTAAGCGGATAAAAATGAAGGAAAGAGTGATTGGAAATAAAAAATCCCCCACACTGGGCAGTGAATGGCACCCCAGATTACACGATACAATGTCGTTTCAATGCTTGGCCACCGGTGGCCAAGCATTGAAACAACATTGGATGAGCGTCTAGTGCTCGCTCGGATGATTAATTGTGACATTACACGGCATAGTCTATTTTTGCCCCTCGGGTGATCGAACACGTCTTTATTGACGCATGTCATGATCAACGACATAATGATTTTATGTCCTTACGCAACACTGAAGCAGGGAGATGATTTGCCAATTTCCCAAGAGAAAATCTTTCTGTGATTGCTTTTCTTGGAATGAGAGCAAAACAAACGACGCCTTATATTTGGATCACATCACATTTTGCAGTCTATCATAATATAATGTTGTTCATAAACCAATTAAAAGTGTATGAGCTACGAAGGATGCGTGGATAGAGCGTGATATTTTGATGCCGTCACCTTAACGTCAAGTTATTTCATTGGAATTTTCACTCACATGATGAAGTTGTGTCTCGCTGACGCAATTTACAACTTCAAGTGAGTGAAAATTATTCAGATTTGACGAGATGGAGGTCAATGATTTTAAAATATTGCTGATTGGTGTCCCGTTTTATTTTGAAAACGTTTGAAAGCTGGTATTTGATTTTCTAATAAAAAAATAAAAATCACATATAATCGTGACTAGCGGTTAAAGGGTTGAGGACATAGATTTCACACTGAAATTGCAGATATTAGACTTATGTTTCGGCTTCTATACTTCAAACATTTCCTTTCGAATTCATACTTCGAACCCTTCATAATTCAGATGTTATAATGTAAGCGTCAAACATATAATTTCTGCTTCAGACTTCAATCACTTCTTATTTCAGAAGACTTCCTACTTCGACAGCATTGCACATTTCCAGGCTTTTGATTTCAAATTGTATACATCAGACTCTCTACTTCATACTCTACACTTGAACTTCCAACTTGTTCACTGTATATGCACAACCACGATGACAAAATCCAATTCGGCCGAGATTCGAACCCAGTAGCGTTTTGTAGCCACAATTTGATCGAATGAGCCATTGGGGCCGAACTTTGGAATGATCATTGTAGTGAATGTTCTCTCTTGAATTTCTCTGGTAGTGGATGCTGTCCTTGGAGTGCTCATCATAGCGGATGTTCGCTGTTCAAAGATTATGGTCGTGACGATTTCTTATTTTGATCTCTCTTGGCAATGTATGACATTCTATCTCTCTCTCTCGCTCTCTCGTGATCTCGCTGTGAATTCTCTGTTATTAATGAGCTCTCGCCTGTACCCGTTCTTCTTTGACTTATCTTGCCAGCCGATCCTCTCTTTTGAATACCCATTTCTGGATTCAGACTGTGACGAAAACATTAACGTTACTATGCATGCGGCTTGGCTTCCCTTCGCCAGTGATAAAAACTTGAGTTATGGACACCTATTCAACTCGCGCTGGCATGGAAAGCAAGTCCCTTTGTCATCTTGCGGATGATCTTGTAGAATAAATCTGTGTTGGGTCCCCTGTGTCATATCTCAGCAAACACAAGCCGTTGAATCAATGTTGTTTTAACGTTGGTCCACCGTCTACGACGTTGGACCAACGTTAAACCAACATTGATTCAACGTCTTGTGTCTGATGTGATTGTGCCTGCTTGACATGGTGTGGATTGCTAATCCAGCAAAGCACACAAGACGTTGTGTTAACGTCACGTTGTTGACCTACCATTCCACCAAAATAGTGTATGTAGGCCTACTGGGATCATGGATAATGTAAACATCATGGGACTCACATAGACCGCAATATAAAAGAACAAATACACTTTACTTCATAATGTCGTTAACGCACAAAATAGAACATTGAGAAATCAAAGTATATTTTAAACACATATATTTCAGAGCGGCCCGTGCGGGCACTGTTATTTAGAAGCACTGGTATAACTTCAACACTATAATACTAATGAAGTATCAGTCACTGGTGGTTGATGGGAGATATGGCGTGACGGATGTACTTCATGGCGATTCTCAAGCCTTATGTCTCATCTGGTGACCTCCTTACGAAGCCACAATAACCACAGGAAAACTCTGTTTCAATGTTGACACAATGTTTACGATGGTCTAGCATTGAAACAGTGTTGGCGCGGAAGCGTAAGCTCCACAAGCCGCACTACAACCTACCCCTTGCTGCCCCAGACCAGGACTTAATTAACATCCGCCAAGCGCGTCAAAAGCCACGCCATCCATTCGACCCCGTCCTTGAAGATCACTCCTGCCGTTATTGCCCCGCCCTGGGGCGATGGGACACATTACTAAATCATCTCACTAGAACTGGCATCTGGCCCACAATCGTGACACCAATGACATTATCATGATTATGCTACGTATTTTTCATTCAAACGTCTAGCAGGAGTGTTATGATTTATTGCAGTTCAACCCTTACAACGCTGAATTAATTTTGTATAACTCACAGAGACCAAAGGTTTTTTTTCATTTGCAATTATCATAAATATCTTGGTTAGCTCTTTCTGCTTCATTTGAATACCTATGTTATGGGTCTACGGCCATTATAAATATTTGGATTCTTTCAGTGCGGGGACCGTCTTTATACGTCAGAATCTGACGTCTACAGACGTCAGATTCTGACGTATAAAGACGGTCCCCGTGCTGAAAGGGGTAATTTTGATAAGACACAAAAGTGGTCTAAAATGAAAAATATCACTGCACATAGATCTAATTCATTTTTATTGAACCCTGTAATTAGAATATCTCGTCATTATGCGTGATATAATGTTGAATCATTGAATGTGAATTTACCTTTGCTTTTATGCGTGTAGCCCATTGGCTTATTGATTTACGTATCTATGTGGTGTGTTACAGGTGCTAACCCTACGCGCAGGGATGAAGGTCGCGGCTACTGTGCTCAAGAGTGGGCAAAGTTCTGTGGACGACAGACATGCGCAGAAGCCATCTCAAAATATCTTCACAGTAAAAAGTACATCCTGAAGAAGACGTTCATGATGTCTCGTGAAAAGTGGAACAGTGAACCTGATCTAATGTCAAGGAGGTCCAGGTCTGGTGACAGAGGGAAGGGCAATTGGATACAAAGACATTTAAGCTTCAAGAAGAAGCGAAACCAGGAAAGCGCTGATTCTGCGGAAGGATCGCCTACAACAAATAGTCCCCTGGCGCAGGAAAACCGCTGTGCCTCGTCACCCCTACTTGTTATGCCAGATGACGAATCACCGCCACAGTCGCCTGCCTCCGCGATGCGGCGGCCATCTTGTATTGACGGCGTAGTCGCCGTAAACTTTATGCAGAAGAAGGGTACACATACACAAAAATTCGCCATGGATGTCCTTTGTGAGGAAAACCAACCATGGGAGACGCCTGTCATACTCCAAACAGATTTTGATTTGGAAAAGGAAAAAGGAGGAGTTGGATAAAAAAGCTGAGAGGCGTTTACGCCATCCCTTTTCACATCTGCATCCGCTAAATTGCCACATTCTAACCAACGTGCATGCTACTAACGTAGGCCCACATGTTGGGCGAATGGCAAAACCAGCGAGTGCTACTGGGCAAACATGGCTCAATAAGCTTTGGTAAAGAAGTACACAGTCATGCTGCCCATGATCACGTGCTTAATAGTCTGAGAAAATACAAGGATTAATTTAGAATGATCTGTGGTTATTTGCTCAAGTTACGTGCCCATGAGCGCAAAGTACATGTACACTCTAAACAACAAAGGTTCTTCAGAAGGAACTCTTCAGTACTATCACCATGCAACCCCAGGAGAACCCTTGCAGGGCTCCCCTGGGGTTGCATGGTGATAGTACTAAAGGGTTCTTTTTAAAGAACCTATATTGTTTGGAGTGTATGTTCTGTTGCTTACCACAATACGCCTAAAAGACCCATTGAAATCATTCCAAATGAGTAGGACCTTGTCCCTGCTTCGGGTTTTCTTCGTCGCAACATCGCACCATTCGCAATATCGCGCGCAGAGCTCAACGTGAAACGCCAGACTCAGCAAGAACGAAAACGGATTTATGCATGGAATTTCTGTACGGTGATGGGTCATATTACCCTACTGGTGGTTGTTTAACTTATTGGGTGCTCAGTACGAAGTGAGCATCTTACATCTCTGCACTTATTAGTGCAGGAGCGATGAATGAAAACAAACTTGTGAACATCGCGAGAGAACAAGCCAAACCTTAAATACGTTTTTAAAATACCTGTGTTGATTAACTGACAATAAATGCTATGACATACATTGGTCTGGGCTGCTTTTGCCATTTCAGCCTAAGTCGTTTGCAGCCGTTTAATACATTGTGTCTCCAATTAGAGGCAGCTTCAGTACTTGTATGCCTTTGGAATTAACTGGAATTAACCCACGAACACGGACCCCAAATAAAATAAGTTGCACGGTATACACGTCAGTGAAATCACCTATTGTTTATTTGGGGTCAGATTACAGCATCGCGTTTTTCCCATCTTTTTTTTCTAATCATCTCAAAGGTGTGACACGAGTGTGATGACATTTGTGTCTTCCTCTCTGTTATTCCATCAATTATGCATCATTTAAACTCATTATAATTTACAAGACTTTCAATGCATGTTTGTCATAATTTATTGTGAAGTATTTTGCTAAAGGACATTTTGCGGACTTAACCCTTTAACCGCCAAATTATTCAATTTGAATTTTCACCCACTTGAAGTTGTGTCTCGCTGACGCGATCCACAACTTCAAGTGGGTGAAAATTATTCAGATTTGACAAAATGGAGGTAAACTCTTTTCAAATCTTGCTGGTTGATGTCACATTCTATCTTTAACATGTGGTACTTGATGTGCTAATGAAAAATAAAAACCCGAATATATGCGGCACCGGCGGTTAAAGGGTTAAGAATGGGCTTGGGTTAAATGGCACTTATTTGTTCTTCGTAATAATAATGACGTTCACTGATAAATAGTTTAAGATATATATAGGGAGCTCGGTCAACTAATCAATGTCCAGAAACAGTTGCAACCACATTCACGGTGGAGACTTCGCGGGGTTGTAAACTCAGACCTATGATATAAACTTGCAGGTTGATTCATCCAGCGAATTAATCCTTTCAGCGCGAGAACCGTCAGGATATGACATCTGCAGACTTCAGATTCCAGCATCTAAAGACGGTCCCCGCACTAAAAGAATTAAAAAATGTATAATGGTCGTAGACCCATAACATATGTATTCAAATGAAACGGAAAAAGCTAACTAAGACATTTATAATGATTGAAATTTGAAAGAAGCCCTTTGGTCTCAATGGTTTATACAAACATATCTCAGCGTTGTGAGCGCTACCATGGTTACCTATTTTAAAATGAAGCTGCTGTTCTTTTTTCTTGAGCAATTGACCGAGCTCTAAAAGTGCGATTTGCAAAAAATATTTCACATGTGATGTAAAATAATCGTTGAATAGCTGTCAAAATATCTGTCTTATCTAAATGTATCTTTTATTTTGATATTTTTAATTTCTGTGATTTGTGCGAATGTTTATAATAAGGTATCTTGTCTGCTATCCTCTTGCTGTTAATTTTTTTAACGTTGGCACACTATATATATGTACACATGAGCCAATCGTGAGGTGTCACTCATTACTATACATTCCTATGACATCTCAAGGTTATCATCGAATACATAACTTGTTCCATTGTATCTTGTCATAATTATCGTTTCTCACCATGATTTTGTCTTTAATACTGTTCTGCAAAGCCAAAAGGCATTATCCGCTTACTGGGAAAGTATGCAGATACAGATACTGCCTTTTGACTCTACAGAATACTTGTCTCCACACCATATAACGCGTTGGATAATACACGAATTTTCATCATCGATGTTTCGAGTAATTCTTTATAACATTATTGCTTACTGTTCGCTGGCAAACAGGAAATATTCATTAGAACCCGAGCTAAAAAACCCTGAGTAATAGTGAAAAAAAACATATTTTGCTGTATATTCAGATATTTTAACATGTTTAATACTATATTATTCTAATTGTATATCACCAAATGGATTTGATATTGTATGCAGAATACTATATATTTTGCGCATCCTTCAAATAATATACAGGATATCCTGTGAACAGCTGCAGAAGACAATAAAGTATTTTTATATTCTTTTTGTAAGCTACACTCTACTTTTCATAGTTAATACAACCATCTGTGTATATTTGTAACATAAATTGTACAATATGTACATAATATAGAAATGAACAATAAATTTGACCTATTCTTCTTTTTAGATTTTTTAACATATGTTGTTGAAGAAGTGTTTTGAATTATTTGTATAACGTTGTTGCTGGCCGCTACAAGTAAGTATGTTGTTGATTTGATACCAGGGGCCCTTCTCTGTGACCAACTAAGTGATAAATAAATAACATTTATCCGAATGTAATAATATCGCTACATACATGTAACACAAATAACGACGTGTAACACAGTTTAACCCTTTAACCGCCGGTGCCGCATATATTCGGGTTTTCATTTTTTTAGTAGCACATTAAGTACCCCATTTTAAATATGTTAAAGTTAAAATGTGACATCAACCAGCCAGATTTGAAAAAAACTTATCCTTTATTTTGTCAAATCTTAATAGTTTTCACTCACTTGAAGTTGTGGATCGCGTCAGCGAGACACAACTTCAAGTGGGTGAAAATTCAAATTGAATAATTTGGCGGTTAAAGGGTTAAGCGTTGGTTACAGAAAATGGCCCTTCTTAATAGAAATAATATTGTTGTGTTTAACTAATGCATTATTTCATGATTGAGCACCTGAATTATACAGTTTTCTAGGTTTTTAATTCATATATACATTCCTTTTATTGACATTGATATCGGCAGGTTGTACGTATGTGAACGCTTTGTTATATATATTATCTAATTTGGGTATATATTATTTTCAGCTAATATTATTTGTGATATGTTACGACCTTAGAAGCGATTTTGGGTGTGTTGTAATCATACTTATATTCTGTTTTCAATTATGTAAATTATCTCATACATTCTTTTTGATGTGATCACATAAATTATCCTTCCTTTAGAAACATAGTAAAATTCATTGTATACGAAAGGAATATCCGTTATCGTATGCATCCTGATGGGAACAGGTTGATAGCTCATTCAATACATCGGAAAATATCTAATTTTAGACACACTGCTGTATATTATGGAAGTTAGGTTATGGGGTCTGGATAACCTAGGGGATATGGGCTCTTATCCCACATTGTATTCGGGCACACATATAGTTTATACGCCCATAATTGTAATTGCACAAATACCTGGGAATAGTAGCTAATTGAACAGGAAAATATCAGAGACATATTTTTGTAAAGCTTGATATATCCAAGATTTATTAACTTCACTTTCGGCTGTATATTTGTATTTGTAAATAGGGATACTTACACATGCTATAGTATAAATAATTTAGCACACACAAGTTATTGACCCAATGTAGGATTATCGGTGGTCCACCGTCTACGATGCTGGCCCAGCATTGATCTAATGTTCAATGTCTCGTGTTTGCTGAGATAGCACTAGGATAAGCTGCATGAATGAAATAGGCACTATAATGCATTTTTTGAAACAGCTAATTATATTACCATGTTATGACATTGACGGTGAACAGTTACATAATGCCTAACTTCTCTCTAATTGTTGTCCCAGTGAGTATTCATGCAGGATAAGTCGTGGTTTGTGAGAATATCGTGTGTATTTGTTGAACAGATTTTACTACTCTATTTGCAAAGTTTGTGATATTTCAAAACATTTCTCAACTTGCTCATTACAATATAGACTTGCACTAATAAAAGGCTCTGCAAATCTTACAGGAGTTGTTTTATTTAAATAAAGTTAGGCTCCCTATAGGTGCGAATCTAGTAGTGCGAATATTTTCCAGTACAGAAAGAACAAAATTCTTTAGATATCCCCGTAATGTGGTGTGTTTATTTCAGTGGCGGATCCAGGGGGGGGGGGGGAGGTGTTGGCGCTCCCCCCTTATTTTCGCCAAATACTTTGAAAAGTCTCCTAAATTGGCTAAAATTTACCCGAAAAATCTTGGGGGATCCCGGGCGCCCCCCCCCTTTCTCCAGATCCTGGATCCGCCACTGTATTGCCAGACAGATGGACAACCTTAACAGACAAGAGATAACCCAGCAAACACGAGATATTGAACAAATGTTGGTTTAATGTTGGGCCAGCGTCGTAGACGGTGAACCGACATTAATCCAACATTGGTCCAATGTCTCGTGTTTGCTGGGAAGAAAATACAACCTAAACAAATGCGCACAATACATAAATAAATACACATCATCACATCGTTGGATTATTTCATCGCGTATTTGATGTAGCATTAATTCTCTAGTTACTGGAATATATGTAGCCTATACTGTTTATATAGAATATAACATTTGAGAGATAATAATTATAATAGTATTATCTGCTGAGCCGGTTTTCCATGCAGTCGTTCATCGCCAGCGTGATCCGTTACTTTTTAAAGTTTTGAACGCCGCACGTACTTTCATCACTTGCTATTTCCATGTTTCCGTGTATAGCGTCAAGCATACCCAGTGAAAGGACGTCAGTCATTGGGTTTCCACAGTTTATAGTGCGCTTTACCAGCATCCACGATGCCGAGAAAGGATGACCCAGCTAAGCCACACTACAAAATATATGTCATGTATTCACGTGTCGTTATTTCAAGTGAATATTGCTTTACGTTGCTTTCTGCAAAATCATGGCAATATCGCGAAAGAAGTAAGGGACTATGCCCTACTCTTACTTCAAGTGTCGTAGACATCACTACACACTCCCGGCCTTTGAACAGTTTTGAGCACCGTATATGCACAACCTCGATGACGAACATCCGACCCGACCAGGATTCGAATCCAGTAACTCTGAGTTTCGAGCCACAGCCAGATCGAATGAGCCATCGGGACGTCCTCGTTATTGCAAACACAAAACAAACTTATTCGTGTTCGTATTAATGTTGCATCAAATATAATTATATAAACATGATAAATAGGGTATGGGACCTTCCCTGGGATCCTGCAGGCTCGGGTGTGATACATGGCATTGGACCCTTATGTGATGTGTGGAATCTTGCCTAGGACCTCGCGGGCCTAGGTGTGAGTGCTTGCCTAGGACCTTGCAAGCTCCAGTGTAAGACCTTGCGTAAGACCCGGTCGGCTCGGGTGTGAGTGCTTGCCTAGGACCTTGCAGGCTCTGGAGTCAGTCCTTTCCTAAGACCATGCGGGCTCACGGTAAATCCTTGCCTAGGACTTGTAGGCTCGGGTTTGAGACCTTGCCTAAAACCATGCACGCCTGGGGTGAATACTGGTCAATGCAATCTAGGTTCGGGTGTGAATCCTTGCCTACATGGCCTAGGACCTGTAGGATCAGGTGTGACTCCTTGCCGAAGACCGTGTGGACTCGAATGTGAGTTCTTGCTTAGGACACTACGGGCTCCGGTGTAATTTCTTGCCTATGAACCATGCATAGTATTGTTTTTAAGTAGCCTGGGAATTATGACGTTTTTTCCTTTTTACATACATATACATTATTTTTCACGCTTACCTGTTGTTTACAGTCCCTTTAGATGGCTATTGTACACTTAAAAGGTAACATTCCGGCCACAATGTAGTGTAGGCTTATTGTTTTTTTTATTAATTTATCCAAGCATATCCCATCCCCACCTCACCAAAAATTATTGTAATAACAAAAGACTAAGTTATTTGACACTAGTAAACAATGAAATTAATGGTCCATGTGCATGATTTCTCTGGGTTCGGATTTTTATCGGTGCCTGGATTAAAATTTAATGTTACAAAGATGTAATCACCAGGTGCTGGAGAGGTTTGTCCACCGTGCACCCACATACTACACAAGTACCAGTAGACTACTGTTAATAACAACATATTTTTTAAGTCAATGAAATAATATAGCTCGATCTGTTTAGTATATATCTTCAAAATCTCGAATAAGAACAGTTATTTATCACCAATATGTAAACTTGAGATTTAATTCAGCTTCCTGATAACGTTACTCAAAAGACTAAATTAAAAATGAAATTAAGAATAATAGGATGATATAATTATGGCACCATAATAATACTCACCAGGTGACGCTCAACAGTTCGTGTCGGCCTATTCACTAGATGGAAGTACACGTAATTATCTGGGGTTTTTTCTATGATGAGTGAGTGACAGGGAATATTGCTTTACGTCCTTCCCGCACAATCATGGCAATATCGCGACAGAAGGAAGCCCGAAGTCGGGATTATAACATACACTTATCCAATGACTTCATGGGTTCTTTATACATATAGTACACAGTAGGGCCTACCATACAGCGCTACACACTCCAGGCCTTTGAACAGTTTGAAGCACTGTATATCCACAACATCGATGACAAACATATGACCCGATCGGAATTCGAACCCAGACAGAGTTTCGAGCCACAGCGGGATCGAATGCGCCATCGGGCCGGTCTGTTTTTTTCAAGCTTGAATTTACCATTGTAATCGTTATTCACTACAAGCCTCTCGACTTCCTGTGGATGAAGATGAATTAAAGTGGGCGGCAAATGAAAAAAATGTTATTATTAATACAGTACCATGACCATTTTCGTTCAAAAACCCTGTAGGTTTTAAGAAAATAAGTAATTCTTCAGAGATGCAAAATGATCGGGCCGGCCTGGGTTTTTTCAAGCCATTGTAATCTACATTCATACAAGCCTCTCGACTTGATTGATTTATTTTGGCTTCTTAATATGACCATATGATGTAAACATGTCCATAGACTAGAACTGCAGAATTTTTTAAATTTTTGTGCTGCGCATTTACCAGTTAGACTAGATATAGAGACGAAATCTCCGATTTCTAATTATCGACAACCATGTCAAAAATAGGAAATACGGGAATTTCGTCTCTATATCTAGCCTAACTGGTGAATGCGCAGCACAAAAATTAAACAACTTTTGCAGTTCTAGTCTATGGACATGTTTACATCATGGTCATATTTAGAAGCCAAAATAAAATCACCGATTTTTTGATGATTTTAGCCTGGGCCAGTCCCTTTAACCCTAACAGCGCGGGGATAGACCTTAGACGTCAGAATCTGACGTCTGTGATAGCGGTCAGATTCTGACTAAATATATTTATAATGGCCGTAGACACATAACATAGGTATTCAAATGAATCAAAAATATCAAACTAAGACATTTATGATGATTTCGAGTTAAATAAAAGCCTTTGTCTCCACGGTTTATGTAAAAAGCAATTCAGCGCTTTAAGGTTTAAAGGGTTAAGTGCGTATGAGGTCGGTTATGTGTTTAGTCACATATGAATCATTATTTTCCAGTTATCCAAGATAAGCCATAATTATTAACTACATTGTGGACATTCTTTATTAATTAGCTGCGTCATAAAATTATTGGCTGATCAGATGTTAAAGCAGCTGGGTCATTATGCTAATTTGCACTGAACCATAATATTTACATTGCGGCGGACCCCACTCCAGTGGATGTTGACCATGCTGCGCATGCGTACCATTGCATTGTGCACCCACAATGTTTACTCAACGAGTCATGACGACCCACCTACTTTAAATTAAGGGATGATAGCCTCAATAGTACTACATCAATTAAATTGAGCATGTCGACATTCACTGACATTGTGGGCCTACTCTGATCAGCTGATAACCCCGTTTGTTAGCAGGAGACTTTGGCTCCACTCTGAACAGTGGCACGACATTCAGACAGCGGTGGATCAGGGAAAATTGTTGGCCAGCACTTGCGTGCTACATTTAATGAGTATCAGTAACGGCTTCGGTGTACAAATAATAATTTGATTGTACATAATTTGTTAGGTTTGTGTGATACAAAATAATATTACCTTGCTTTTAAACTGTTGTTAGTGCGCAGGTGGAGTGGTCCGTGTTTATTGTGTTTATTGCTAGATCTTTGCTGTGTAGGCCTAATATTCTGTGATTTCCTCTGAATAATAATAATCATGATAATCGTAGTATATTCGTGCTCTCAATCTCAAGTACGCAGGTATCCACATACATTATACTTTCGCATTGGTGTGTAAATAAATTAAAACTTCACCACATGAAAACTTGATTATTTTGTAAGATGAGTTATACACACCTCTCAACGTTTACACGATAAACAGAAAAGGGCGAATGTATACAATGATTTGCATAACCGCTCCCACTTCTACAACATACTTTGTGTCTGACAAAGATGCACTCAATGCAGAAGGTGTGTAATGATTTCCCTAATCACTAACTACCATATAATATAATTAATTGTTATTCAATGTATTATTAAATTTGCATAGAGCAGCCTACAATACATGGGTCATTATATTTATTCATACTAATATCTTGTTCCTGAACGATGTGACTTCGGTGAGTGCCTTATTTTCAGCATTCATGAACATAATCTTCACTGCTATAAGAACCGTTATTTCATATTACTATTAATAGCGGGGTGGGAATTTGGGTAATATTGAGACAATCTTTCACTTAGTGACAACTTTTTGTATGTAGGCTTAAAATGAAGATAAAGGTCTGCTCTTTCACTTTTTTGGCGGATGCAAACTTTTTCGGGCCTTTTTTTCGAATTATGACGCGTCATTTCCGCCATTACGCGAAATCACTAAAAATGACCTAAAACACAAAATATGCAACATAGTATAATTATTTTTAGTTCTACACCTATGTTTTCAGGGGCAATGAACCTAAATTTTACCTTACAAACATATTATCATTATTAATAAAGATGTTTTGGTAAAATTCAAGATGGCCGCCATGTAAAATATTATGTAGGCCTACTTTAAAAGGACTCAATCTGGCTAAAATCATAAAAAAATCGGTGATTTTATTTTGGCTTCTTAATGTCCATATGATGTAAACATGTCCCTTGACTAGAACTGCAAAATGTTTACATTTCTGTGCTGGGCATTTACCAGTTAGGCTAGCTATAGAGACGAGATTCCCGTATTTCTTATTTTGGACATGCATGATTTTAGCCTGATTGAGTCCCCTTAAAAGCTGCTGATGAAAATGATGTGTTTCAAAACATCCAGAACTTTGACCAGAGTATTTTTCCACATTCATCAGCTGTTGAAAAATAACAAATGTAGTAGCTATATAAGCTGTTTATAGGGGGAAGTGCCCGAATATGAGCACCTTAAGAAAAACAGCCACCAGTAGCTTTATTATATTATCTGGACATTTTAAATTGATGTATATGATATCATATGCATACTCTTAAACTGAAACAGTTTTTCTCTCTTGATTCAATGCAAAAATAAAAATATAAAACAAAAATAATATTTGTGCTAAATGGCTCATAATAGGCACTACCTATCTTAATATGAGCATGTATGTTAACTATTAAGACTATTGATTCTAAATATCACCACATCAAAGTAATCATTAGCTTGATTGTGAAAAAAGCTTTCGATTGTGAAACAAGGCATTGCTGAGCGTACATAGGCATGTCAAATCAACTCAAAATATGATTATTTAAAATTTATATAGACAAATAAAATCTTAAAATTTTGCATATCAGAGTGGGTGCGCCTAATATGAGCACCACAAACCGGGTGCCCCTAATATGAGCATACCTGTTTTCATCCTAACATGTTTGGAATATTTTTTTAACCTTTAATACCATTATTGAGTATGCATAAATGTTTCCAAATATTTTTTGATTGAAAATATATCCAATTAACATAACAGATCACAATAGTTCCCTAAAATCTCCCATTATGAGTATATGCTCATATTAGGAAAAACGTGGGTGCTCGTATTAGGAAATAATGAACTTTTTGTTCGTGATGGCTTTCCATATCTTCAATCATGAATTAACCTGATTATCACACGATGTATGACAAGCCGACATGTTTATTGTGAAGAAAAAAATCGCCTTGACTTGAATACACTGTGTTTTTAATAATTTTCATCACTTTTAACATACTACAAAATTTGATTTTTAGCATCATTTATTTGATCTGCTCTTTGTGAAATGTTATCTATTCAAATTAACATACCATTGCTTTATTTTAATTACGTTAAGGTTACTGTTAATTGATATCAACAGTACTGCCGCCTAGTGATATGTAGTATAAGAAATATGGCCTATGCTCATATTAGGACCATGCTCATATTAGGCGTACTTACCCTAATGTAAAATTGGTTTTACCTAAATCCAGACAGAGCATAGTAGGCCTACTACAAGAGCTAGATGCATCTGCAAGCTGCGTGGAGTGTAAAATGAACCCTAGATAAAAATCGATTGTGACGTCATACATAGTCCATTAAACATGTTAAAACACATGTCAAGTCCACCCTTTTGATTAAGTTGTCATGAGAGGACCTTCACACCCCTGTATAGGCTACATTTAGGTAGTTTTGATCTGGCCTGCAGCTGATCAGGATGTGCCCGACTCCATCACAGAATTATATGACATCATAGATTTACCTATAGGCCTATGCCTACATTGGAATGTTACTATGGATGATCCTTTCATAATTAGAAAGACAACTGACTACAGTCTGTGTTGTGTATGCCAAAAACTAGGAGATAGTACAGAGCTTAGAAATCCTAATGCAGCAAATCGAAAACATTCTGCCTATGAGACACTTCAAAATGACATTGAATATTTCACAAGCAATGGAGTAACGCTTCCTCACAACCTCAATACTGAGTGCATTGATGATGGTTCAGGTATTGTTAACACTCTTGACAAAAATAAAGCTATTTATCACAAAAGCTGCCGTTCAGCTCTGAGCTCTCGAACTGTCCATAGGGAGCTTAAAAGGCGCAAACAAGAGCCAGAGACCACAATTAGTCCTAAATAATTACGGACTAGTTTTAATGCAAGCTTTGATCGTAAAACAGCTACTTGTGTAAAATGCCTTGGGGATGATGAAAAAGAGAAACTATATCCAGCTCTCAGTTGTGGGAAGAACCTTCTAAAATGGGCCTTAGAAGCAAAGAACTGGGAAGTACATGCTCGCTTGAACACAGCCATTAATCCAGAGGATACTGTTGCAGCAGATATAAATTATCATATCAGCTGTTACTCTGATCTGAAAAACGAAGCTCGTTCTGCAAATTCAAAAGCTGCAAAGTCAGAGTGTGCTGCTAGTGACATATTACCTTATGATCCTCTTGTTTTCTCCCAATTGATAACATATATTCGCTATGGTCTATCTCCTGTTAAATTAACAGACCTCATGAAGGCATATGAATGCAAACTAGAAGCAGTAGCATCAGATTGGAGGGGCAAAAGTATAAACTCAACTAGGTTCAAAAACCACATTCTAGACAAGTTAGGACCGGGATGGTCCCACCACAGAGCAGGAATTCATGTGTTTATTGCCCATACATCTACAGTTGGCAATGTCTTAGCTGATTTAACTCACCCTGTAACTGAAGATGAAGCCCAAAAAATTGTTGATGTAGGAATGATGCTTCGGAAATATATCTTAGAGCCCCAACTTCCATTCAATGGCAGCTTTAACGCAAACTGCCTTGTCGAGCCGGTACCACTTCCTCTTCTGACGCTCATTAATGTTATGCTGGAAGGATCCCAGTCGGTGTGCGAACCAGGTAATTTATCAGTGATTACTTTTTTGTTTAAATCACAATACATTCGATTACACACACATATTCAATTTAAAAATAAGAGTTACCATCAAAACTTTTATTCGTATCGAAAGTTAGTTTTCATAACAATAGAAATAGTTTACAAGGTCATGGCACTAATTTGAAAAAAAATGTTTTTTTCTGGCAATTAGCCTTTATTTCTCTGACACACACTTAAAATTTGTTTTGCTTTTGTTTTGCATAAGTGGAAAACAGAGAAGACGTAAGAGATGATCCAGAAGACCCAACAGCACGAGTGAAAGTTGCTTGTGTGATATCACAGTTAATTTGTAGTAATGCTTCAAAAAGACATACAAAAAGCAATCATTTATATCAAATGAAACACAGAGAGACACCAGTGACTCTTTACAATGGTCTTAAACCACATGCCCAAGGGAGGCAGAAAGGGTCAATACAGACATCCCATTCAATGGGATTATCTGTGTCTCATGCCAGAGTGATTGAAGTTAGACGTGATTTTGCCAAAGTAGTTACCAGAATGTGGAATGAAATAGGTGTAGTTATTCCACCAACAGTAAAATTAAAAGCGTTTGTTACAGGTTCATCTGATAACTTTGATATTTCAGGCAGGGTCGAAATACATGGCACAATTCTTACCATTACTGCACATCTCACTGATGACAACCGCGGAGTTGACCCAAAGCCACTGAGTCTTAAAAGTATCCCCAAAGGGGCTGAGATCAAAATACCTGAAAAGTTCGCAAATGTGCCCTATGTAGAAGATTTTGCTGGGGAAATAAAACAAACCCCTATTCAATCAGGGACCAGGTCGAAGTTTAGCAAAGACAACAGAAGAGAAATTCCAGAAAATGAATGGATAAAACATGCAAGTAATGTGGTAAAGGAAGGTAGCCTCTGCAACATTCCTATAACATATTCAGGGTATCATTCACATAATCAAGATCACAATGATGTACGCCCATGAGCATCTATTGGAATATTTCCTGAATTCTACAATAAGGCGGCCACAATGGCAATGCAAAAACACAGCATGGAAATGTTGATCAAAGCAACCAATTATGCTAATAATAATATAAATAATAATATAAAGCATTTGATATAGCGCCATACATCAGCCTTTTCGGCCGTTCGCAGGCGCTCTAAACAGTCAACAATAAGGCATCAGCAATAGGCTCGATTAAAAAGATAAGTCTTGACAGATTGTTTGAAAGTAGAAGTGGAGGGACAGTTCTTTATAGATATTGGCAGTTCATTCCATAGCCTGGGAGCAGCACAGGAGAATGCTCTGTCTCCGTGTTTCGTGTGTGTTGTTGGCACAGTCAACAGAGACGTATTGGTTGATCTTAGTGTTCTTGGTGGAATATAAGGAGTCAGCATTTCAGAAATGTAGGCTGGCGCTTCGTTATGAAGAGCACGGTATGTTGTCACAAGGATCTTGTACTTTATTCTGGATCTGACTGGTAGCCAGTGTAGATCACGGAGATGAGGAGTAATATGGTCACTGCGTAAACACTTTACAACTAATCTTGCAGCAGCATTTTGCGCTTTCTGCAATTTATCCAATAGGCCTTCGGAAATGCCATAGAGGGAAATGTTACCATAGTCAAGGCGAGGCATCACCAGAGAACAAACAAGCCTCAGTGTCGCCTCCTTTGTGAGACTGGATCTGACTGATCTAATGTTTCTGAGCTGGAACCATGCTGCTTGACACATCTTAGTGACCTGTGTAGTCATATCCATATGATGATCAAACATTACGCCGATGTTACGGGCACATTTAGATTTTGATATTCCACTATCTCCCACTTGCACACTAGACAGTGGCACCTTATTGTGATGAAGAAAATATGGTGGTGCTATGATAACTAATTCTGTTTTATCATCATTTAACTTTAACATGAACATCACCATCCATGCTTTTATCTCAGCTATGCACATTTCGATTCGACGTTGAGCTTCCAAGAGATCTACTGCATCACCAACCTTAAAGGATACATATAGTTGAGTGTCATCAGCATAGAGATGATATTGGACACCATGACGACGACATATCTCACCCAGGGGGATGGTATAGATCGTGAATAAAATTGGACCCAGCACAGACCCTTGTGGAACACCAAATCTTAATGATGACGAAGCTGAGCTGCCTCCATGAAGGTGAACCTTTTGAGATCTATCTTCCAAGTAAGATTTGAACCAAGACTGAGCTGTACCTGAAATACCACACTGCTTCAATCTCTCCAACAAGAAATTATGGTCAACGGTGTCAAAAGCTGCAGAGAGATCAAGTAACACCAAGACTGTCGCCTTACTGTCATCCATAGCTCTCAAAATGTCATTTTGGACACGTGTTAATGCCGTTTCAGTGCTATGGCGTTTCCGATATGCTGACTGATGCTTCTCATACAGCTGGTGTTGTGAAAGATAATCATGTAGTTGTTTTGCTACCATTCTCTCAAGTAATTTTGAAACAAATGTTAGATTAGACACAGGACGATAATTTTTCAATGATTCCGGATCGAGTGAGGCCTTCTTTAGCAATGGAGTTATTATTGCTGATTTTTGTGAAGAAGGAAATTTTCCAGTGGTTAGAGATAAATTGACTATTCGTGTGATAACAGGTGATAAAATATCAACATTTGTTTTTAACAATTGCGTTGGAAGTGGGTCTAGCACACATGATGTAGTGGGGCAGCACATCCTGCTAATCCTGGCCAAATTGCTGTTTGCACTGTCGACTGTCCTCTTTACGCTCTGCAAAAAAAATGTCAGTGGGTTTATCCAGATGAAGTAGGTGAAACTAAAATAGTCATCATGTTGGGAATGCTACACCTAGAAATGGCAACTCAAGAGTGCGGTGGTAGGCTACTAGGTGGTTCTGGATGGGAATTGATGTTTCTGGAAGCAGGGATATATCAATCTGGTGTATGTAATTCACTGCTTGGGGGTAAACATGTCAAGCGAACAAGATATGCTTATGAACTTACACTAGTCTGGTTAGAAATCATGAAACGCCATTCTTATGAAGAATACCTCACTGAGTTGGGCCCTCATGAACCTATTGATATATGGGAGAAGCGTCTTGATGATAATTGCCCGATTGTCAACTTCTGGATTACTGTGCGAATTTTCCTCAAGTGCTACTTGAGGTTTATACGAGGCCAACGTACCGGTGATTGGATGCTCACTCTTGACTCAATTGATGATCTCTGTGGATATTTCATTGCATACGACCGCTCAATGTATGCACGTTTCACACCAGTTTTTCTAAGAGATATGGCTTGCTTGCCTGAGTTACATCCAAATGTACATGCTGCCTTTATGAAGGGCCTCTTTGTGGTACAGAGAAGCAAAACAAAATTTTCGCTGATTGGGCTAGACCAAAGCCAAGAACAAAGTGTTAAACTTATCAAGGAAGATGGTGGTGATCGAGGACTTTATGGATATCAAGATGAAAAAGAGCTCATGGAGATATCAAGACCAGAAGTCTTGCGAGTGTTACGAGAATTTGAAGAGGATATATCATATAATGCAGATGATGACAAAGTGAAAGAACACCCAGAAGCTGCACAATATGTACAACAGAAGTTCCTTAGAGATATAAATGCACTAATAAAAACGGTGAAAGATCGCACAGTTACAAATCCTTTCATTGAAAATGATCCTGAGCTTATAACATTGACAACTGGTGAAATCATGGACCCAGCAATTGTCACAAGTCTCAGACATGCCCCAGAAAAAGGACGAGTGTTGTATCATACATTTGTCAATGACAGGATAGATACCTGTGAAAAGGCACTTTCAGATACTATACCAAAAATTAACCTATACACTTTCCAAAACCATCCACCCGTTGATCTGAATAAAAAACGAGGTCAGGCTATCTCAGCTAAAAATTCCACAGCAATAGTCACTCGATTTTATGTGAATCTTAAAGACCGACCTGAATCAGACATAAATGACTTTTTCAAGCATGAGAGTGTGAGAGATTCACCAACCCTCTCAAACAATGGTAAGCTCCACAGTGGTAATAAAGCTGCTTTATTGGAATGTCTCCCAAACATTCCCAAACCCGGTAAAAACCCATTGAAAGAAAGAGCTACAGTTGCCCTATTTGACATGGCTGCAGTAGTGCATATGGTTAAACCTACTACAGCAGTGACCTTTAAGGATTACCTTCCAAAGCATCTCCTCCCATTCATGGAATCCCAACTTACCCCAACATGTGAACGTGTAGATGCAGTATATGATGTTTATATAGGTAACATAAGCCTCAAAACGCAATGCAGAGCAAGGCGTGGTGGAGCAACCAATCAACGAACACGTGTGGACTCGGACAAACCAATTCCTAAGGGAGCTGCTTGGCACAAATTTTTGTTGGATAGCGAGAACAAACAGCAACTCTTTGAATATATCAGTGAAAAAATGAAAAATGCAACCTCAGACAAAAGATATCATCTATTAAGCACAAAAGGAGATATTGTTATTTCAAACAAGGAATGTGATCTTTCTTCGATATCTCCCTGCTCTCAAGAAGAAGGAGATACCAGATTACAGCTGCATTATAAGAATGCTGCCGATAATGGACACACTATTGCTTACCTTCGGACCGTAGACACAGATGTTGTTGTTCTTGCTTGCCATTTCTTTCCAAAGACATCCCTTCAAGAGCTTTGGATTGGATTTGGTACTGGCAAGCATTATAAAGATATCCCAATTCATAAAGTATGTGAAGGTCTTGGTCCACAACGATGTGAAGCATTGCCTTTCTTTCACGCCTTCACTGGCTCTGATATTACCTCATTTCTACGTAATGTTGGGAAGAAGACCGCATTCAAAGTTTGGGAGTTACATCCTGAGTTAACAGACACCTTTATCAAACTCCAGAGCGAACCATCTGAGTTGACTCTGGAATCATTGCTAATGGCAGCACTAGAGGGGATGACTGTTCAAATGTATAGCCCGAAATGTCCATCCAAAGATGTTAATGAGGCACGTAAGCTCTTGTTTACAACCAGTCTAAAACCATTAGAATCCATTCCTCCAACAAAACATGCATTGTACCAACATGTCAAGCGTTCTGTGCTTGCTGCACATCATTGGATTCAGGCACTTCAAAAAAGGCCAATCATTCTTCCACCTAATAACTGGGGCTGGGTGTGGAATGAAAGGTTGAAGATTTGGATGCCCCATTGGAGCGATCTTCCAGAAGTTAGTGAGGGGTGTGCCTACCTAATTAGTTGTCAATGTAAAGTATCCTGTAAAGGAAACTGCAAGTGCTACAAAGGTAGATTCAAATGTACATCACTCTGTAAATGCAATGATATGTGCAATAATAATGAGGACAGTTAATAAGCTCAGGTAATAGATGACTTAGCATCCCCTGGTAATGCAATTGCATTTGCAATGTTCGACTATTATTTCTATTATATGAAACTGAAATTTGTATCGTCTTCTTGATACTGTACTTATTTTCAAATAATAAATAAATGTTTTATCAGTATTTGTCCATTTTTGACACATTTAACGCTAGCTTTATTGCCAGAAAAATGAGACGTAATTTATATTTTACATGGCGGCCATCTTGAATTTTAATAAAACGTGTTGATTAATAATGAAAGCATATTTCTAAACAAAAATTCATGTTCCTTGACCCTGAAAACATAGGTATAGACCTAAAAATCATTATGCTACGTTGCATACTTTGTGTTTTAAGTCAATTTCAAGGATTTCGTGTAATGGCGGATTTGACGCGTCATATTTCGAAAAAATGACCCGAAAAAGTTTGCATCCGCCAAAAAAGTCAAAGAACATATCCTAAGCTTCATTTTAAGCCTACCCACAAAAAGTTGTCACCAAGTGAAAGATTGGTCCAGGTTCCTCCCCCGCTATATATTAAAGCGTAGGCTATTAACAACGAGCTCAGTCGTGAAAGGCGCTAGGCCCTAAATAAAAAATAACAAAAATGCTCGATGGTGAGTGGGCGGGGCTGGTGCAGTGGTTAAAGCTGCTCCTTGGGATGAGATATTTTCAATTTTGCCAATTTCGAAAATTTAATTTATATGAAGCTATGTAGCCTACTGATCTTAACTAAAATGAAAAAAAGTCAAAAAATAATTTTAAAGCACCGAAAAAAAATGAAATAGTTATATTTCCAGGTCGTATATTGGCATGTAAACAAAACAAGTCAGCAATATACAGCACTTTACACCACAATTTCTCACGCCTTGGACGGTGAGATCAGAGCAATCGCCGCTAATTGGTGTCTTGTAGTCAGGACATGGGGTGATACACCTGCAACACTGATTGTCTGCCCAACCCTGTACCGACGACATCAACATGTCGCCCAATTCTGTAGGAACATTCAACCATCCTTTAGCAAGTGTTTAGGTATACAGAAAGTTTGTTTGGGTTTTAAGCGGTTTCATAGAAATGTTGATATAAAATATTTTAAAAAATCTAAAAACTCTGAAAAAATAAAATCATGATCTGGGGGATACACTACTTCATTACAAAACTAAAAACGAAAATCGATGTCATCCCGAGGAGCTGCTTTAAAGTTGCCTGCTTGGAAAGTCGGGGATCGCTCTGGCATTGAAGTTTCAAATAAACAAATTGTTTCTTCCCCGCTCACTCGTGAAGATTCAATATGTGGGGAGCCCCTGTGATCGAGAGGTAGCGTGCTGGGCCTCAGACCGCCATGACCCGAATTTCGCATTTTGTGTTTGGAGGACAGTGTCATATCATTCATCTCACCATCCTTATGGGTTCTTCTGGACGAGTTTAGCCTACATGTGCACGAAGGTGGCCTAAAACCCCATTCATTTTATTTCAGAGGGATCGATGGATGATAAGGTGAGACAGCTGTGACAAACTAGCCTACATGTAGCAAATGTTGTTTACTGTGTGTCAATAAAGTTAGTCAAAGTTCTGGAATCCATGTGTTCCCTTCCTGATGATGGTCACGAAATATTTGATGTGGACAAACTTCTGCCGCACGAGTGTGCCCTGCAAAAGCAAACAGCAGTAACTGCTTACTTTTCAAGTAAGCAGTTAATGCTGTTTGCCACTGCACGGCCAAAGTGGTCTTCTGTTCACGGTCAGCTGCGTGCGGTGAAATTCAATCACCGCTACTACGTACCCTGTTAGAGAAGGACATTAAAATACTGAGTGACACCGGCTGCCATGACCTGTATATCCATGGCTTAGTGAGTGATCCCAGGACAAACACAGCACGGCGACTGGTATACGGCAATCATGGGTGGTGAAGATCCACTTGTGTGACCAGATGATGTAGCCTACTGAACATGGCAGAGGTACACTTTTAGACCAACAGACATCATGATACTGTTTATGTGATATTATTACTGCAGCCAATTTTGAATGTATATTTCTATTTATAAAATATGATTTTCAATTCTCGTCTTTTTCATTTTGAATAAAATCATTAGACTACCATGACTTGATAAACTGCAGCAGCCAATTTGTTCATAAAGACTCACAAACGTCCCGTAATACTTTACCCCATTTTTTATGCATGCCACCCAAACGGGTTATGACCAATGTTGATATAAGAGAATGACACATAGCGAGGTGTAGCCTACAGGGGAGAGGACAGTGAATAATGTGTGTTCACCCACTCTGATATATTACTTATCGTCGTGTCCTGCCCTCCACGTCTCCAGCAGATGCCGGGATTCATATCAGGATATCACTGAACAGGTATGTTAACGTTATACAACAATGTATATACAATATATTATGTTGACAGATTCATGCACCTATGAAATTAATCAGCATTAAAATATCGCAGAAATATACTAGATGTAATGCTCAAATAAACAAGAACTTTATATTAATTCAGCCCACACATATTACCAAGTTAACCATCTGGAGTGATGAATCATGGTGTGCACCTCTCACACACAATATAATACGGCTTTATTACAAAACAACCATAATTGTTCTACTCTTGTAACATACTTATATTTTTCACTCACGGTGATTATGACACAACATCATACATATTAAACAAAGCGCACATCGTTTTAGTGCCTACTCATAAAGAAACTGATGATTTAAAGTACATGTAGATGCAAAATATGGCCATGCTAAGGACGTTGTGCTATGAATATTTGAGAATAAAAAAACAATATATTAGGATAATTAATCAACAGATCATCTATAATTAGAAAGAAATATCATTGTGATTGAAATTGTTAAAATCTCAAGATTAGGAATCATATATTTTTTTGAAAAAAAGAGAAGTAAAAAGTACGAAATAGGCTACGTAGTATCTAATCTCAAACCGAGGACATCACGCTTGGGAAGCAAGTGATTCACTCACAAAACCATGTCCGGTGTCCGGTGTCCATGCTAAATGGCGATATTGACATATTTGAGTTGGTAAGCTTGGGCGGTGGTACCTGGTTACAGCTGTTTTACAGGGTGTGGCAGTGTAGGTTTGGTTCATTCAGCTCATATCTACTTCTTTCATTGTATTCACTGGATCTCAAAAATCACAAGACTTCAACCAATGCTGCGGTTATGTTGGGCCAGTGTCGCAGACGCTGGCCCAACATTACAGCAACATTGAGTTAATGTTTCGAGCTAGGGATCCACCTATCGTGTCAAGGCGCTCACCTTGTGACTCAGTCATGATTCATTCTGTTCAACAGGGCTAAAAAACAAAGTGATGGAGTTCTGAACTAATTAAATCCGTCTGATCAAGTTGATATTGCGGGCCACTTCACTTTTAACAGCATTACAATTTTATAACATCACGCATTTGGGATGGTGTCTAAAGATCGTGGAGCTGTAATGTCGCACAATTATTGTCATATGGAAATTTGACACGCAGCACTACATCGAGTGACAAATAAAAATCTGACTGCCCCCTCTCTTAACATGCTTAATACATTGTATGTTTAATTTGTATTCTAAAAAAATGTATATGCTAAAAATAGATTATGGCTATACGACATTAATTCAATACCTCTGCCCAAGGAAAATAGATTCTATTTTCCTTGTTCTGCCTGTTTTCGGTCGTGTTGGTTTCTTCGCTTGTCCGTCCGTCCGTCCGTCCGTCAGGAGGATTACTTACAAGATAATAAACGGATTTGCATGCACATTTTACCAGAGGTGTGTCTCGGTTCAAGGAACAATCTATTAAATAGTGAATCCTGGATCCGGATTACGATTGTTTGTCTGTCCGTCAGCACAATTACTTACAAAATAATGAACCGGTTTGCATGAAACTTTTACCATAGGTGTGTCTCTGGACAACTTATATAAGGAACAATCCATTAAATTTCGGTGATGATCCTATTTACGATTTGGATCCAGGGTCCGGATTGCGATCGAGATCCAGATTTCTTTTAAAGATTTTTTGTCTCGTTGCCACGGAACAATCCATTACATTTTGGGGATGATCCGGATTACGATTCTAACCCAATACACAATCACTGCGGTGGAGGGTGCAGTATCTAACTAACTGTCTAGTTTAGTAATGTGCATAACACTATTAGTTATTTATTTTTAAATATATTATGAAAATTGTTTTAATGTTCTCTATCACCTACAATTATTGTTTGAATGTGTATAATCGCTATAGCGAATCTAATTATTTTTCAGTTTTCGCACTTTTCGCAGTTTTAAGCATGGCAATAATTAAAAGGGTGTTGTGTTTTATCGTGGGCACATTACTGATTTTCACCACTCCAGCTGGTAAGTATGATGTCCTACATCACTATAAAACATGCTTTGCATTATCAAAGTAATATTAAATCAGAACATCAGATAATTTCTACGCAAATGAAAACAGTCATCTGATTTTATGAGCCATTTTAATAGCGTTCGCATCATCACAAATGCAATAGATACAATGTCACCATGTATAAACGTTGCATATTCACTTCATTAACACATTTATTCATTGATAAAAAGATGGGAAAATATTCAGTTTGTTATTATTCGTTTCTCTAAAGCTCTTACACAGTTACATGTAGTGGGTATTTGTTTTGTCAACTGTAGTCATCAGCAGAAATTGCAAGACATTAAACGATGTTAGAATAATGTTAGTTTACCCTCTACGAAGCTGACCCAACTTTTGATCAACCTTGCAAGTTGACATTGGTTGTCTATTGATTAAACATAGACCTACATAGGACATACATTCTGGTTGTAAGATTTGTCCAGTCTCTAACTATGCAGGGCTATTTTGAAGGCCATCTATATGATTCCTTCCAATATGCTATGATTTGTTACAGGTGGTCAGGGTTGTGTGGTAGACAACATTGGCAAGACGTTTATTATCGGGTTTCAGGACGTATCACGTGATAACAATCCACGTGGTTTAGTCACACTGGGGAGCACCACGGTGGCCATTACTGAGGTCAGTATGACGTCACCAGCACGTGATCCAACTATACTAGAGGAACAGGTGGAGGTGGAACCTTTAGACTACTCCTCTATCAATGTGCCATCTACATTACTGGCACTAGGTGGTACCGGTGACAACGGGGTACTTGTGGAATCCTCACAGGATATCGTGCTTCTCGGGACTTTACGTGAAGACGCACGGCGAGGGCGCAGCTCCTTCCTGGCCCTTCCGGTGGAGGGATTGGGTACAGAGTACTACGCTATAGGCACACACCCTCTGAATGATCTCTCTCAGGTGACAATAGTAGCCATAGAAGATGTGACGGAGCTGACTGTAACTTTGGCGACCAGGTCAGGGGTCTTTGTGAGTGTTGACGGCAGGCAGTACACCAGTGGAGAGCAGATCCCTGTGGAGCTATCAGCACACCAAACATTCACTATGCAGTCATCCGTGGATCTCACTGGTTCCCGCATCCTGGCCAACAAACCAGTGGCCGTCCACAGCGGGGGACGAGATGAATATGTGGGCGATAATGAGGCACAGACGAGTGTAATGACGTCACAGCTCTTACCAGTAGATGCGTGGGGTACCAAATTCAACCTCGCGCCCTTAGCTCAGCGTGAAGGTACATACATACGATATGTCGCGGCTGAAGCTGGTACTACGGTTGTGATCCGTGTAGATGATGGTACCATAATATACACCTGGACATCTCAGAGTCAAGGAGATTCTCAATCCACAACCACCTCTTTACCAGGCCTCAGTATGAGTGTATCTGCTTCCGCACCCATACAACTTCTGGCTTTCTATGAGAGCTCCTCTCTCCAGCCCGCCACAGAAGGCAATCATCCTGCACAGCTGTTGGTACCACCAGTGGAACAGTACCTGAATAGTTTCACCTTTCCCGTCCTTGGTGGTAATCTCATTCACTACGCCACCTTTGTTATCCGCTCTGATGACATACAAGGGCTTTTATTAGACGGAACACAGGTAAGACGAAAATCAAACACGAGATGACAAACAAAGTTGGACCAGTGTTGGGTCAGCGTTTCAGACGATGGCCCAACATTAAGTCGACATTTGGTCAACGTCTCGTGTTTGCTGGGCTACTATAGTCTCACAGCTATCATGACCATACTCTACTTACAAAAAAAATAGTCATTCCCAGCAAACACAAAACATTTGTATAACATTTATACAATATGTCGGCCCAACGTATTCGACGTTGTTCCAAATTAATCTCATACAATGTTTTGTTTTTACTGGGGTATGCTACTGCAGCTGTTTGACCATGCACGGCACTCTTCGGTTTAAATAAATATTTTGCTTAGCCTTACAACGCTGAAATATTTTCGTATAGGCCATGGAGATCAAAATCTGTTTTTCAATTTGCAATCATCAGAGGCCATACATGTCTTAGTTAGCTCTTTCTGTTTCATTTGAATATCTATGTTAAGGGTCTACGGCCAATATAAACATGATAAATAGTTGAATTCTTTCAGAGCGGGGACCGTCTTTATACGTCAGAATCTGACACCTACCATGTGTACAGACGTCAGAGACTGTCTCCGCCTTGAAAGGGCTAAAATCTAGCAAATGACGTTAAATATGCCCAGAACACTTATTTAATTATTATCATTTTTGTTCAAATAACATAGGCCTACTTACCATCAATTTAAAGCTTTAACCCTTTAACCGCCGGTGCCGCATATATTCGGGTTTTTATTTTTTATTAGCACATTAAGTACCACCTTTTAAACATGTTAAAGATAAAATGTGACATCAATCAGCAATATTTGAAAACAGTTGACATCAATTTGGTCAAATCTGAACAATTTTCACTCACTTGAAGTTGGGGATCGCGTCAGCGAGACACAACTTCAAGTGGGTGAAAATTCAGATTGAATAATTTGGCGGTTAAAGGGTTAAGTAGAAAAAAGATAAATAATTCAGTGGCCATTGTATAGTGAATATTTTATCAGCTACACATTTACAGACCATTAATTATATAGATTGTAACATTTCGGTTATAGAACGGCCAATTTTAGAATTGTAATAGTTGCTCTCTCACCAATCATGTTTTCTACCAATCAATCACATAAGAGAATTAGCCTATCTTCAATGTTCTGTCCTTTCGTTTTTATCAAAATGAGAGTGTAGGTAGATGTGATTATAATTTGCTAAAAATTGGTGACAAATAATGAGTATCCGTGCACTGCTATGTGATTATAAAATACTGTGAACTGACAAAGACAAATACTGATTTGGCTCAAATCTTTCAAGGTGGATGCAGACGAATGGAGCAGAGTGACCTCAGATGCCGACAGATGGATGACAAAGACGTTACCCACATCACGTGGTATGCACGTGGTATCTCACGTGGACGGTGACGTCAGATATATGGTTACTGTATTCCTGAGCTCACAGCAAGATGGAGGTGTGGCTTACCCCGCCGGCATGTGTCTAGACAAAACTGATCTGGTAAAAAACCATTGTGATCTGTTTTACGATACATTCCCACGTCTAATCATAGCGCTCAGCTCGTAGCAAAACATATTTGTTGTGACGATACGTATTATTTTACGATCGCTACGTAAAATGAACGTTAGACTCAAGAGAGTGGACATGCGAATGGGAACGTGTGATACGCATGGAAACGTGTATCATGTAAAATGTAACACGTTTTTTTGAATAATTAATGCAATGTAATGATTTTAGTGGTATAAGACGCTCGATCCTTGGCTATGCCGTAACTTAATGGTACTTTAGTATGCTTAATTATGGGTTGTCTGTGATGTCATTATACCCCAAAACTAATGAACTAAAAAACATTTTTCCATGTAGAGTTGTGACCCACACATAAAATCTGCTTGCTATTTCTTGTTAAGCCCTAAATAAAGTTTAATTCTTCAGTATTTTTCTTTTGTTATACAATTGTTACACCATAAATCTCTCTTTTTTTCTTTTGTAGTTATCTCTTATTTTTCTTCTTGTAAACCAGATATATTACATGTATTATCTCTCGTAGAACCCACTTTTTTTCATTAATCGTTACATAACTTCTTATATAATATTTTAGAGATGTGACAAGAAATATTTGACGATTGAAGATCATTCAGCTTGTCTACCAACATCAGACAATGTATTTACATCAGGTATGATCATATTTTATGACCACCAGAATAAATCTGATTGAGTCTAGGCTACATGTACATCTATGTTGTCAAATAGCTAACACATGTATTTGGTCAAATGTGACGATTTTTTTATTTGCGCGTTTCAACAATAAATAATTTTATTTCGATCATTTAATTAACAACTTCTTTGACAATTTTAATATGTTTGAAAAAATATATAGGCCTTTATTTTCGTAATGGATGGCACAAAGATAAGTAGGTGATGCACCACTTAAACATTTCCCGAATCCACATGCACTGCCAGATAACTGTCACATCTTGTGGAATTTTACATTAACCCGCTTTTCTTTTGTAGGTGTATCTGAAAATGACAAGAATCTGATTATTGCTATACACAACAGCAACAGGTCCAGGGTGAATCCTGCTGCGAGTAACATGCTGCTCATGGTATGTGGATCAGGGATTTTGTAACCACTAGATCGTCCCCCTGGGTATGAAAGGGTGTATCGGCCACTTTGGGTGGCAGATACGCCCTTTCATATCCAAGAGGACGATATATACTCCCCTGAAAATGCAGTTACAGATATACTGCATGAAAATATAAGGATGTGATGTGCTTACAAATAGCGCTACATGAAACTTCATGTGTGCATGTGTGGAAACTATGATATTATAATCTAATTTGTGTTTGGCTTCTCCTGGCCCAGTTTAGCCTGAATGTGCACAAAAGTGGCCTAAAGCCCGATTTATTTCATTGTTGGCTTTGATGACCTTTACAGTATTATTTATTTATTTGATTTAATACATTAGGGCTACTGTATAACATGACTTGCCTATTATGATTTCAGCACGATGAAGATGTTTAAAAAAAAAAAAAATTAAAATTAGTACATGTATGTAACAAATTTTAAAAACGTTTCGGCTCATATTTTTTAAACGCGCTTTTTGCTACATAATTATGCTGTTTTAGTGAATCAGCAACCTTTAAAGCGCTAAATTAAATAATTTAAATTTTGACGACCCACAGTCGGTGAAAATTACTCATATAAGTTCAAGTTGAGACCAAAATTTGCAAATCCTAATGGTTACCCCTTTCAAGCCTGCATTTACCATTGTCATCTTCATCCAGTACAAGCCGCGAATTGCTGTCGCAATTCTCGACTTATAGTGGATGAAGATGATTTGAGGTGGTTTAAAAATTGAAGAAAATTGTCATGTATTGGTAAGCCAGTTCCATGGAAATTTTCATTCTAAAGCCATTATTTGTAGAAAAATTAGGTCTGTTTTCAGGGATGTAAAATGATGCTTTGATGCATCGTGAGGACTTGAAGGGTTAAATGCCCATTTCGTTCCCAATAACAATGATTTGATCGGATAATAAAACAGATGGAAAACAACTGTAGTCCTGCACATCGCTTTAATAGTTAATTATGTGTCACATTTGTTATTTGACAGAGTTGGGATGACGAGTTAGCCATGGTAGCTCAGGGCTGGGCCAATTCTTGTCCAGAAACTTTCCATGAAGAAGGACAAAAAAGACGAATTCCTGGTCAGTCAAATTTGTATAGGGGTCTATATGGAATAATTATTGTTTTCATAAACAAGCAATCAAGTATTCACTTGATTTGAGGACTGTTCTCAGATATATCTTAGTAGCAGATCTACTCTCCAAAACGTGCCGCAAAGAATGATCGATATTGTGCGATATAATGATATCACTACTGCGAAATAACCAAATTCCAAATGGATTTATAACCAAATACACATAGTGCATATTTATTTTAATTTCAAACAACGTTCAACATCAGCCCAACATTTATCCGGATGTTTTTCAGTGAATAATTTAATAAATCTAACAGTTATGCAGCTCATTTTATAACCTAATGAAACTAAATAACTATATTGTGGCGATATACACCGATTACACTGGTAAAGAAACAAAACCGTGTATGTCATAAGGGCTACTGTAACAGATAGAAGGACATTCTCTTTTATTACTCCTAATCGTCATATTTTCTCCTTCTATCGTTAGGACGTTTCAGCAGTGTAGGACAGAACTCCGCATGGGGACAGGACACCTGGCTTGAGGTCATCGCTCTCTGGGTGAACGAGGTACAGGATTTTACATACGGAGAAGCCCCAGAAGATGGCGTCAGTGTGGTTCACTACACACAGGTCGGTCTAACGGCTGTCTAACACTAGTTTCATAGTTTCTTCTGTAACTTTAAATCAGATCAATGCAGCTATATAGCTTCACTTAACTATAATGTGTATTCACATTGCGGTGGACCCCACTCCCGTGGACGCTGATCATGACGCGTGTGGGCCCACAGTGTTTACTCTGCGACTCGTAACGACGCACTACTTTAACCCTTTGAGTCACATCTTTATTTTGGCAAAATTTTATGCAAAATATGATGTTAACATACGAAATACCAAATGCATGTATGGAAGCGTACGGCAGCGTATTTAAATGCCACATTTCATTTTTTTAGTTGGGACTATAAAAGGAAATTAATGACGTCACAAGTGCGCGCTCTTTATACATGGTGTGTGACGTCATATAATGACAAGCCTATTGATTTGTGCTTCACTATTTATCGTATTGAGCGCGCTTTCAAGCGCGGTTGTGACTCAAGGGGTTAAGATGTCAATGGCAGTTTTAATGTATCATAGGTCGACATGTATGGTGTTTTACTATAGGATGATATTATGTTTTTTGTTCTGTAATCCTTTCTATTTGTCCACAGGTTGTTTGGGATGAAACGTCTCTTGTCGGATGTGGATTTTCATTTTGTGACGAAGGAGTGCAAGGAATTCGCCCTATTTATATATGCAATTACGGACCGGCGTGAGTTTTCTTGATAAACTACTCATTTCATCAGGCAATAGGGACGCCCAAAACAACGTCTCTCTGAGAATGATAAATATGGACTATTATAATAAGGCTACATAATTATTGATATCTGAACATTGCAGAAATTATACTAGCCTGCCCATCTACGTACAGTAGCACTTCCTTTTCTCATGCCAGAGCTTATATATATATTTACATCAGAGTACCTTAAAAATACCCCCCTACCAGTTTGCTTGCTGTCTGAAACATTGGCAGATAATCATTATGATAAATCACCCAGCAAACACGCCACATCTACCCAATGTTTGATCAATGTTGGGCCAACGTCGAAGACGGTGGGCCAACATTGGTAAAACATTGGGTGGATGTGTCGGGTTTGCTAGGTATTTTCTGTGTTACTGTGAGCTGTGCCTCTGTGGAGTGCATTCCCACCGGGCACACGACGTTGTTGCGACGTTGAATCAACGCCAATACGTCGCAGCAACCTCATGTGCCAACTGGGTTTGCATAGAATATAATTATGTAGCAGTCTCTTTGCTTTTATGTATATCTAGGTCTAAAAAAAAAAATTGCGGAAGTGAGCATCATCAGTGAGTACGGAACTCATTGTAATGTTACCCGGCATATAGAGACATTTTTATTGAATTTTATGTAGGCCGGACGTTAAAATGTTTCCTCATTGTTTTGTTTGTTTGGTTGTAGAGGGAATATAGATAGCTCAGCACGACCTTCTGCCCGCTATGAGCCGTATGAGCTGGGTGTGTCTTGTGCTGCATGTCCCAATAAATGTGAATTTAACCAGTGTGGTAAGTAGGCCTAAGCATTTTATGGCTAGTTTGATATTGAGGCGTTCTGAAATTCATTCCATTTTTTTTTTACTTCACAGTGTAGGCATTGCTATAATAGCGTTGTTATAGTAACGCATACACTGTAAAGTAAAAACAAAGATGTCAATGGCAGTTTACGATGTATAATATACATATATATAGCTACACTATTTCACTACATTTCCAACCTACGTTAGTACTTCTCCCACAATTATTATGAGAGAAGTACTAACGTAGGTTGGAAGATATAGTGAAATAGTGTAGGTATATGTCAGGACCAATTATTAAACTATTGTCTACTGAGGTACAATCCACGGTCACAGTAGAGGCTTGGCATCCAAGATGACCGTCGATATTTTTTAATGTTGATTTTGTTTAGCTGACTACGGAAAAAACGTTGAACGAATTCTATGCTCGAACTGCGTTTAGAAAGAGTTTAACAATAAACTAGTTCGTTCTGTTATTGACACAAGTATATTAACTATGATTTTAATAATATTGAATTATGTCAAGTGTATAACAATCTAATTCGTTGAACTGCGTGAGCAGGCCACGCAAGCTAAATGTAGTGAAAATAGCGCCCGTCATGGGAGACGAGAACCTAACTTGAGCTGAAATATATATACGCCTAATTTGAGAAATACATAATACCCATTAATGCTAATGTATTTATTTGTTGAATACCTTGTAGATTGTGGTGGTCTGGTGTGCTACAATGGAGGATCTCTGAACCTGGAAACGTGCACATGTACCTGTTTAGAAAATCACCACATACAGCCTGATTGCACACGTAAGGTTTTTTGTATGTAATAACTACATTGATGAAATTATAGTAGTTGAAAACACAAATTACACAATTACTACAAAAAAAATAATCCATTTTCCCAAGTATTTATTTTGATTTGAAAATATATCTTTACTATGAACAACCTTCTATTTGTAGTGAACTGTACTGCGGCATTAGACAACGCGTTCCTGTGTGGATTCATGTTCTCTCAGGATGATTGTAATGATAACGCTAACGCCGTGGATAACTGCCCCTGGATGTGTAAAGTCTGCCCATGTAAGTCAAGGTGGATTTCCTAGATACATTCCGGCTATTCATGCTATTGATGCTGAATGTTATTTCAAGCTGTCATATTAATAGTATAGGGTATAATAGTATTATAAAGCAATTATAAAGCAGTGGGCGTAACAATGAATATATATCACCACTTATTGAAATAACGTATTGTCTAGGCCGCAGAAAATTTAAATGTTTTAAATGTTATTTCATTTAGATGGTGGAATCGGCGGAGATGTTGCACCACCATCAACTGTCCCCACAGGTAAAATTTATTGCTTCTTCCATATAAATATAAATAATTATTTTAGCTTCATATCAGATTTTTTATCACTGTTCAGTGACGGATCCAGAGGGGAGCGCCGACGTACACCCCCCCCCCCCTGCCACGCGTTCACGGTTAAAAAAAACACCACATTTGGGCCGAAATATGATCTAGAATGCACCATTTGAAGCCTTAGATTTCAACATTTTCCGGACATGCACCCGGACCCTCTAGAGCATTTAAGAGGATGGCTGCACCAGCTGTAGTGTGTATTAATTATTATAAAAAATCGGCGCCCCCCCCTCTATCAATTCAAGGATCCGCCATTGCAGTTCTATGAAGACGAGGAGCCTATGAAGTGCATGTAAGAAGGGCATGAAGTTCGGATCAACATCATAATTATAGACAATCGTGAAAATAATGTACTTGTAGCCCTATGTGGTATACAAAATACCCCACTGCATGATAAATTGAGGTTTCATTCCAATCCTCAGAACGCAATTTCCAGATCCAACTGAAAATACTTTCAATACGTTTTTACGTAGCATTAGCTTAAAGTAATAATATTTTTTATCATAATGTGCTATTTTATCCACTTTGTTTTTTCTATGCTTTGATAAGTCTAGTCCGTGACTTATTATATGATATATTTTCTCATTGATTTAAAAAAATGCTAACATTAATCAAAAGTGAAATGATAAATAGTTCTCTATTTTATGTTTGCAACGTTTTATTTTTGCTCTGGCTAATATTTAACACTGTTTAATATGATACGCATTTTGATAATTACAGTGCCTCAAACTACAACAACAGCCACCACTCCAGCTCCACAAGGTAGGCTAATACAATATAATGCCAGAATAACTGATTTCTTTCAATCAGACTTTGCTATCATGTTGTCTTTTAATACACGATTGTGCTCGTTATACCAACTAGCATACGAACTTTTTAATTCTGGTATCTTCAACTATTTTGTAAAGGGTAGAAAATCATCCGCCTGTTTTATCAATGTTCCTCTATAGTTCTATGGGCAATAGCCTTTGTATGGCGTGTAATTGCGACAATGTGTTAGTGGATCTTGTATTTTGGCAGTGTGTTTTGTGTTACGGCGTGTGATTGCGGCAGTGTGTTTGTCAGTTGATCTTGTATTTTAGTAGTCTACTTTGTGTTACAGCGTGTGATTGTGGCAGTGTGTTTGTCAGTGGACCTTGTATTTTAGTAGTCTGCTTTGTGTTACAGCGTGTGATTGCGGCAGTGTGTTTGTCAGTGGACCAGGATTTTAGCAGTGTGTTTTGTGCTACAGCATTTGATTGCGGCAGTATGTTTGACAGTGGACCTTGTATTTTATCAGTCTGTTTTGTGTTACAACATATGATTGCGGCAGTGTGTTTGTCAGTGGACCTTGTATTTTAGTAGTCTGCTTTGTGTTACAGCGTGTGATTGCGGCAATGTGCTTGTCAGTGGACCTTGTATTTTAGTAGTCTGCTTTGTGTTACAGCATATGATTGCGGCAGTGTGTTTGTCAGTGGACCTTGTATTTTAGTAGTCCGCTTTGTGTTACAGCGTGTGATTGCGACAGTGTGTTTGTCAGTGGACATTGTATTTTAGTAGTCTGCTTTGTGTTACAGCGTGTGATTGCGGCAATGTGTTTGTCAGTGGACCTTGTATTTTAGTAGTCTGCTTTGTGTTAAAGCGTGTGATTGCGGCAGTGTGTTTGTCAGTGGACCTTGTATTTTAGTAGTCTGCTTTGTGTTACAGCGTGTGATTGCAGCAATGTGTTTGTCAGTGGACCTTGTATTTTAGTAGTCTGCTTTCTGTTACAGCGTGTGATTGCGGCAGTGTGTTTGTCAGTTGACCTTGTATTTTAGTAGTCTACTTTGTGTTACAGCGTGTGATTGCGGCAGTGTGTTTGTCAGTGGACCTTGTATTTTAGCAGTGTGTTTTGTGTTACAGCGTGTGATTGAGGCAGTGTGGTCGTCAGTGGACCTTGTATTTTAGTAGTCTGCTTTGTGTTACAGCGTGTGATTGCGGCAGTGTGTTTGTCAGTGGACCTTGTATTTTAGTAGTCTGCTTTGTGTTACAGCGTGTGATTGCGGCAGTGTGTTTGTCAGTGGGTCTTGTATTTTAGTAGTCTGCTTTGTGTTACAGCGTGTGATTGCGGAAATGTGTTTGTCAGTGGACCTTGTATTTTAGTAGTCTGCTTTGTGTTACAGCATATGATTGCGGCAGTGTGTTTGTCAGTGGACCTTGTATTTTAGTAGTCTGCTTTGTGTTACAGCGTGTGATTGCGGCAGTGTGTTTGTCAGTGGACCTTCCGAGCAGAAGGACCGTGTTGGTATTTACAAGGCACAGCAGTGTGATCGTGATGAGCGGATTGTCTATCTGCATAATGACGGTCAATCTTATCTCTTCTATGATCGCATTACAGGTGAGTAATCTCATATCAGAATCTAATACTAAATAGTCTCACACTATATAATAGGCAAATACAATGGTTTTCACTATGAGAATTAGGCCTAGGTCTATATCGGCATCAGCCGATATCGCACCATCCTGTTGTTCCATGGCTATCATGGCGGTTCTAGCTGATCATGTGAGAAAATACAAACGTTGTTCATTTTTCTTGTCGTATGAGAAACATACGCGACTCACAAGTTAAAGTGGGTGAAAATTCCGTGTGCTAGGTTATTGTTGGATCAACGTCGAAGACAGTGTGCCAACATAAGTTTCTACATTGGACGAGTCCGCTATTTTTCCATATCGCACTCAAATGAACACCGTTTGCATTTCTCGTCAGATTAGTTTTATTTGTTCGTGTACTTTTCTTCGTAACATTTTTTTCTCATCACGAACATCACTGTAGGCCCTACTTCTCCACGACAGAGGGAGGGATGTTCACTGGAGCCTATAGTTAAATCCTATATTTAGTGAATTACGTACTGTCTGACATTGTCAATGACCCAATATCAAGATCACTGTGGCCGAAACCTCACTAGTTGCAGCGTGTGACAACGAGACATTGACCCATTGTTGGTTCACTGTTGGGCCAGCTAGCATCATCGACAGTGGTACAACATTCATCCAACATTGGGTTGGCGTATTGTGCTTGCTACGTATACGGAAAGATGTTTTTTGTACTGTTCAATACAAGATTTTAAAAATGTTTCCTTTAAAACATATTCCATTTGAAAAGGCTTTATTGAGAAATATACCATGTGATGTGCAATGCCACAAGGATGTTTGATGCTATTTAAAGGTGATCTATCACCCCTTATATAGTATGAATAATTTTGTGACAATTAAATCTAAGTTGCCACAAGATGGGGCACAAGTGTTTCCTTATAATGGGTTATCGGCTATCATGTGACCCTTCTGAAAGGGTCACATAATAGCCAATCACCCCATTTAAGGACATAATTATTCATACCATATAAAGAGTGATAGATCACCTTTAAACACTTTTTTTGTAGATCTCTGGTACATTGCCCCCACACTGAGTACCGCGGGAGCTTTTATAAGGAGTACAGAGACAGCTGCCTATCCTTATGACGTACCCAGTGTCTGGACCATCTTCTCCACGAACACACAAACCTGGCAGCTTGCTCCGTCATTACGTGTAGAGTGTATGTGTAAAGGTAGGCTACTAAAACTCATCTTCCCTATAGCAAAGGTAGCCTAACTCCGTCAAAGGAGCCTAGCTCTGCTGTATGGAATATTTTAAAACGCAGCTATATAAATTATACTGGTTATCGAATTGAAACCCCGGTGACTTTCAATTATTGTGATCGACGATAGACTTAATTTCAGCGAAAATAACGGTGATGTGAGATATAGAATTTATATCAAAATATGTCTCACCCTCATTATTATTGTTATTATTTATTGAGCTATGGTAAATTAGTTATACAGGATGCTAGACGTTTCAAATGTTCTATTTCTTTTCTAGATGTTGTGTGTTCGCGTTTGGATATTGAGAGTGACAGTGCTGCCAACACGTTTCCCGGCACGTTTGAGTATGTGTCCATGTTTAATCAGCGCCCTTACTACCGCAACACGGACCAGGATGTCTTCATGTACTTCAACACGGGAACAGGCTGTAACTACTGGGCTGTGGGACCTCAGGTAAAATAGATCCATAAAACCCGACTAAACGTGACGCAACGTCTGGCCATTTTTTAACATGATTAATACTTTGCGGTAATTATTATTTTGGTCGCGACATTATCATTGCTGTTTCTCTTTCCAGACCACCCCAGTAGACACAAAACATTAGTATACGATTTATACAATGTTCGACCAACGTCGAAGACGTTGTATAAATGTTATACAATTGTTTTGTGTTTACTGGGATGTTTTGTTGTTTTTTGTTGTTTTGTCCATTATTCCACTTTTTTTCGTTAATTTCATTCGGCTTATGATTAAATATATTTAGAAATAAAAAATCTATCCAACTTCTAGGCCTACATTTTTCTGTTACCACAGATGGCCAGTGATATTCTTCTGATGCACGCTTATGACATCAGTGCGCACCCTTATCTCGTGCGTGCCACTTGGCGAGTGAGCAGTGGCGGTGCCTGGGGAGAAGATGAATCACTAAGAGTGGTGTGTTTAGACTGAAGTCTTTAATAGACAATTAATCAGGCCTAAAATACAGATCCTACGATTATTCATCCAGACAGAGGTTGCTCGTCCATACGTCAGACAGACACTACTTCTGTAACACAGTAAAACATAAAGGGCCTACATGTACCTGTGAACATCGGACCAAGTATTATTCTGCCCCCGCCCAATGACAGAGTAGTGCAGTCTGTTATATGACGAGATCAGCAAATCACATCCGTGATTCAGTTGTTATTTAAATTAGGGGGCGGAATACCATACTTGGGCCTCAACATCTAGCATCTCTTATTCTATTTCTATTCTAAATTAGGAAATAATTTGAAATGTCACATCTAGCTACTACTCGTTATGTCAATTTGTTATTTTCTGATAGTAAGGCTACCCAAATGATTGTTTAATAATGCTTTATCTGATACACATTCTAGATATGATTTTATGTGGAATAGAAATTTAGAAATACGAGGTCTACACCTGTACACCAGTGACATTACTATATACATGTATGTCATACATCATGTTAGACTCATTATTCTACTATACTCGCTATGTTAAAGTAAATTATGCTTATTACTAACAAATAGACTCTTTGGTGTTGAAAGTGTGTGTCTGCCAGTTTGCACAGTGGGAGATACACTTTCAGCACCAAAGGGTCGGAATGTTTCGGTGGTGGAGGATCACATGGAAACCTGTGGCGGTGCTAATATATGTTGATTGGATGTATATATAGATTTTTTGTGCAAACTGTATATACTTTCAACTTGTTATATTTAAATTAAGTAAATTAACTTAATGCAGTAAAACCATTTATTTTAACTTTTGTTTTGGGTTTGTTGTGTACTGAGTTGTGTTGTGTGTTGTGTACTGAGGTTGGGTTTATTTGTCGCATAGGGTTGTTCAGCAGTGATTTTGCCACGCCCCCTGCCTCTGCATTTGGCTGAGGCAAATCAGCCCATTGCAAAGAGAAGACAAGGGACATAAATATGATACATAAATACAGTGAAACTAAAACGGCATGCAAATGCATGTATTTAATAAATTGAAGACTGAACACTTTTACTAGATTATCCATTATATTTTTACACATATTCGTATGACAACCATCATCAAATTGACCAGTATGAAATGAAAGTTTCCAATACAATAATTTAGTGGTAATAAGCTATAAATAAATATTTTAAATTGGTGATGGGATATGTCCCTTCAAAAACAGTCCAGCAATACTTTTTGCATAAATGAATCTCTCTTGAGCCACACGTTATACTTTTTTAAAGTTTGTTATTAGTTTTTAAATTGTTCACGGTAATGGGGATGATTCATATTTAAGTCTATGCGAATGCAATGAATCACAGACGACGTTACTATTTATACCACTGATATACATGATCATCAGGTAGCCTATCTATTGATACTATATCCTTTGTATAATTTCTTTGAACACTTTCAAATAGATGGGAGTAATGTTTCCGATAAAGAGACGATTGCAAATAAGTTTAATATATTTGTCAGTAATATTGGGCCAAATGTAGCTAAAAACATAGGTAATATAGAGCATGGCTCATTCAAAAATTATTTTAATAACCCGTTTTCTGACGTATTGAACTTTAAACCTGTTGAATAAGCGGATGTAATAAAAATAATCTTTCTTCAAAAAATCGCTGTGGTATTAAGATAACTACAAAACTACTAAAAACAATCACGATATAAACAGTTTCTTCTTCATTCGAAACTGAGATTTACACAAAACAATTCAGAAATGACTCACCACATTTGTCTGACCGCCATCGTACTAGTACTACATCCAGGTGTAATTCCCACTGGTACCAGTACTAGTGGGAATTACACTATAGGCCTATACATGTGACATGCCACCCCGACTGCAGAAATTTTATTTATTAGGCCCGGCCGTAGGTCAGGAGCCTATTAAGTTTATTTTGCCTGTGTTTGTGTCATATTTAGGGAAAAGAGAGGTGCTGTGTGTGGGAAACGGTTGACATTTCTGTACACCAATCCTTGTGAACATGTCGAATATAACGTTTAAGGTCCCTAGGTTAAGTACTTTCGTCTTAAAAAAGTGTTCAGAAAAAATACATTCACGAATAAATATAGTGATTAGAGGTTAAAGGGTTTTGGTTGGAGTAATGTTGGCCCAGCGTCGCAGACCGTGGCCCAGCATACATCAGCATTGGGCCAATGTATGGTGTTATCTGGTGCTTCTGGCGCCGGGATGGAAAGCGTCACCCGTCGAAGACTGTGGGTCAATTGAAACAGCATTGTGTGAATACCACGTGTTTGCGTAAAGAATACAGCAGACCCAGTGATGGATTAGTGTTGGGCCAGCGTCGTAGACGATTGACATTGAACCAGCAATGGGCTGCGACAGAACTGGAATTTGGTGGGTGGGCCTACATCCTCTGTACGAGGTACATTATAGGCAAGTATTGAATGAATGTTGGCCAGCACCGGCGATGGTGGTGGAAGGAATACACGTTGAAGATATATTTTAACTTGTCTCCTTGGGTCTTTCCCTAATTATATCCTGGATATTTAGGACTCTGGCCCATGAGGAAGACCAGAACATTGCTATGTTTAGAAAATATTAAACCGGTTTTTAGTTTATAGCACTCAAACAGACTAAAACCGGGCCTCGGAGTTCAGGAACTCATGTTCTAGTTATTTATTAATTTGTTATTCCAGAAAAGAACATTATTACCCTGATAATTTTGGTACAAAGTTTAAGAAAATCGGTCGAAGAGTATACCGGAGTTACAGCTTAATGAAAAAAATAAGTCCATTTGGAAGTTAAAATAGAACATTTTCAACATTTTCCATTCAACAAAATAATTTTAAGACAATCTTTACCGGGTAAAAATTCTACTACACACATGTATAAGTTTTACACAGATCCTAAATAACAAACCTTTAAAAACTGAACTAGAAGGTTGGATACTTTTTGGGGTGTCACTTCACATATTTCTATATTGTATATCAAATCCACGCGCCTTAGATTATGTTTAATAAACGCCACGGGAGTGTATTTCTACATCTATATATTTAATTAAGGTTGTTATATTTTACTTTAAACAAATAAGCGACCATCCTCGAGGCTTATTCAGGACATTGACGCGTTGTGAATCTTAGATACGTAGCATGATTTGTGCATGTTTAAAAGTTCATCAAAGGAAGTGCATGTGTACAACAATAAATTAGACCTATGCTAACCTAAATATCATACCGGTTAGCGAATCAATAATCAAAATATTAATTGCAACATAACCCGCATTTTATGAACACACACAGTCATGTAACATGCTATTAATGAGTTTCTAATGGCAGCACAGCAAATGATTAACGTTGTGACTCTGTACTAACTGGGGTCCATACTGGTGCATGAGACCTTGGCAGAGGGCTATTTCCCAGTATAATATCCGCGGCTTTCTCAGCCATCATAATGACAGGGCCATTCAGATTACCACTGATTATACTAGGCATAATTGATGCGTCCACCACACGAAGATTCTCCACCCCAATAACTTTTAATGATTTGGGGTCCACCACTGTGTTGACATCATCGGGATCTCCCATTTTACAGGTACATGAGGGATGATATGCAGTGTCCCCTTTAGCCCTGACAAAGCTGTCTATCTCAGAATCACTCTGCACGTGTTTGCCAGGCAATATTTCTTCTCCGCGGAAAGTATCAAACGCTTTCTGTAGAAATATTTCTCTTGTTAAACGGATAACATTTCTAAAATCTTTGAGATCATCTTCTGTAGATAAATAATTGGCATTTATAGATGGAGCATCTCTTGGGTCGGAAGTCTTCAGTTTGACTTGACCTACACTTTGGGATCTGAGTGTGCCTGCATGAGCCTGGTAAGCGTGACAGGTCCCGGGCTTCTGTCCATGATCATTGATAACGGAAGGTAAAAAGTGGTACTGAACATCTGGATGTTGTAAATCAGGCTTACTTCTAATGAATGCACCTGCATCCAGGTGGGTGGACGCAGCATCCCCTGTCGACGACAGAAACCATTCTAGGCCTGTTTTCACCATAACATGCGGGAATTTCCACTGATGATAATAAAGTGTGATGGGATGTGTACACTTGTACTGAACATACACTTCTAAGTGATCCTGTAAGTTTTCACCGACTCCTGGTAAATGTGCTAGTGAGGGGACATGTACTTTTTTCAGATGATCCGCATTGCCAACTCCTGACAGCATTAATAGTTGAGGTGTGTTAATAGCCCCTGCACTCAGTACTACGTCAGAATGAGCCCTAACGGTATAGGTTTTATTGTCATTTTGACTGGTATACTGTACACCAACAGCCTTTTTTCCTTCAAATGTGACTTTCTCCACCAGAACATCACTGACTACATCTATATTTTGTCGGTACAATACAGGTCTTAGGAATGCAGTGGATGTGCTACTCCTCTTCCCTCCATCTATTGTCATATCGAAATAACCGAAGCCTTCTTGTTGGAATCCATTACAATCATCAGTGAATGGGTATCCGGCTTGTAAACCAGCCTCCACAAACGCCGAGAAAAGAGGGTTAGTAGTCTTACCTCTGGATACGTGTAAGAACCCATCTTCTCCTCTGTAGTCATTCTCCCCTAGCTCGTGAGTCTGTGATCGTCTGAAGTAAGGCAGACAGTCAGCGTATGACCAGCCTTCTGCTCCTTCTCTTTCCCACCGATCATAATCATAAGCATGACCACGTATATAGACCATGGCGTTATGAGAAGAACACCCTCCCCATACTTTACCCCTCGGCCAGTACATCTGCCTTTTGTTCATCTGATCTTGTGGCTGAGTATAATAACACCAGTTATATTTGGGATCACACAGTGTATACATGAGAGCTGCAGGCATGTGGAATTTCCATGATTTATCTTCCTTACCAGCTTCAAGAAGCAGCACTTTTTTATTAGGATCCCGAGATAGACGGTTTGCCAGCACACATCCCGCCGATCCAGCTCCGACTATCACATAATCGTAATCTTCTGACACACGAGTGGACGAAAAACGGCCAAACTTAGACAAATTATTCCGTAAAGGACTGAAAAAATATTAAACATTTTTAGACTATTATAATAGTCATGGCTGAGTGGTTAGCTCATATAATCAAAATTCACTAGAAGCCAATATTGTCATTAGGCGTGCTTTATATCTTTTTTTTCAGACAAAATTTACGGGAATATCCCATCAATTTCAGTATCATCAAAACCAATAAGCCACAATGATTATATTTTATGATTAGGTTAAAGTGACGATCATAGTTTAGAGTAGAGCAATATTATTAACGAATACAATATTACCTCAGAACTGATTAACGTGTACAATATATAAGTAGCCCAATCACTAATTAGTGATTAAACCTTCCACCTCCAAATTATTTAAATGGAATTTCCACCCACTTGAAGTTGTGTCTCTGAAGTTGTGTCTCGCTGACGCGATCCACAACTTCAAGTGAGTGAAAATTATTCAGATGTGGGTCAACAATTTTAAAATCTTGTTGATTGTTGCCATGTATTATCTTTAATTTTTAATCTGTTTTATTGGTCGACCAAATCACTGTTATTGGGAATGAAATGACTTTTTAAGCATGGATATTTGTAAATGTTTGGTCTAATATTAAACAAATATGAGTAAAGGCTGTGGATCGCTGTAATGAGACACAATCTCAAGTGCTTGGAAATTTAAATAATTTAACTTAGCATGTAGGCATTTGATCAATTGTTAATTAAATAGGTCTAAGTGAAGTAATGAGCCAAGTTTGACCCATACCTGAGAATAGACGCAGTACGTGTGACAGATAATGCAAAGTAACGTTCTGAAAAAACAACAAATATAACATTCAAAAGGTAAACTAATTGCAAATACTAATAGGTAGTATAATAATATTAATTATCATAATATGTAAAACAATGTGTCAATTTAAAAAAAATAAATAAGAGAGATAATGACTATTATATAACGACGATTTAAGGCCATATATTGTTACTTATTTCACTTTGTATAGAATTAAATTATACCACTTACCCATTATGGGAAATATCACTTCTCAATCCTTAGTGTTGAATAGTTTTAGTTCGCTCAATAATAATGTCACACTAAATACAATACAATATATATATATATAGACACTATATACCGCTGACGATGATTACCAAACTGGACTATGGCTTAAAACTATATACGCGTGCAAACATAACCTTTGTCATAAAGATAATAGCTTTAGAAATTTTTATTGCAACAGCGCTTAGGATTACTTGTTGATATCATTGTGCGGGTGGTTCTAGCACACCCATAAAGCTTATGACGAACAATAATATTAACCCTTTCCATGCCTTTCCCGGACCGGGTTCGGGAATTTTAATACTGACTACAATGCCAATCCCGGACCGTGTCCGGGCTAGTCTACAGTTAATTGGTTAGGTACCCCTGCATGCTGAACAGTCGCCAAGTGAGGTTCGAGGCATCCAGCGTGCATCAAAACAGTATGGGCGTATACCACAGTGCCATCTGGTGACTGTTTGGCGGGTACCAACCGCTAAGTACCCTCTGGTTATGCCGTGTATGGGTATTTCGGTGGTGTGATTCACAAAAAAGTGGCGGTGTTGATGTTTTGGCGTGATTTAAAACAGTTGGCCTGTATCTGTATGTTCATTAATAGGAGTATCCCACCGATGACAATCACCAGATCACAATGCCATTAAAAACTAGGCGAGCAACAGCTCAACAGTTCAACAGTGTATAGGGCGGGGGCCCTAGGGTAGTGGTTAGCACCGCTGCCTTTCACGCCAGAGTCCGGGGTTCGGTTCCCGGTCTCGGCGGTTTGAAAGAAACAAAATTGTTTCTTCCCCATCCTCGTGTGAAAGTTAGTATTGTGGGGAGCCTCCGTGACCGAGAGGTAGCGTGCTCGGCCTCAGACCGCCAGGGCTCGAATTTCGAATCCTGTGAATCCTCGGGAGGTTCTCCTGGCCCAATTTAGCCTATATGTGCACAAAGGTGGCCTAAAGCCCGATTCATTTCATTTCATTTCAACAGTGTATAATGCACTCTTATTCATATCTATGTCGATTCATCCACTCTCTGCAGCAAACACAAGACGTTCAGTAGCGTATCCAGAAATAAATTAAAGGGGGTGCTCAGATTTCAAAGAAACCATTCAACAGCAGGGACCTATAGGGGTATGCCTCCGCAAAATTTTGAAAAAAATTAACATCAAATAGTGCGATTTTGTGGTATCTTTGCTGTAAAACGAAGATATGAGATACTGGCTGAAATGTCAGTTTTAACTTAATGACAGATTAACCTGGCCTACTCTAGTCCAACTATTTAGGCTAACACAACCACACGATGGAAAAAACAGGTAAACATGATCATTAGCTCATTTAATAGCGAGTGCGAACTACTAGGCATAATAAATGAACTAGATAAAAATAAACAGCTGTCGATCCAATGTTGCTTTAATGTTTGGCCAGCGTAGCAGACAGTGGAGCAACAAAAATATTAATCAAACGTTGGGTCACCCTCATTGTGATAATAATTATGCAACCTTGTTTGTGGAATGCCGAGTATGCAATTATGTACGGCCTAATTAGGCAAGAATCATCTATTAAAAGTGATAACATGTCATTGAAAAAAGTTGTGGACCATTCAAATGCTTACAACGTTTACTAATGATCACTTGAAATTCCTGAGATATTTATTTTCATTTCACCCTTATTAATTTGCCACCCTCTCCTATGGCAGAATATTTTTTAATGCAAATGTTATATTCCCGTTCATCATCAGTTAGGCCTGTATCAGATATTTGTGTTAGTATTGGTTGTAGTTCCACATTTTTAAAACAACTTTACTGCCAATTTTCCATTCTTATACCTGATTTCGTCTCTGGTAAAAAAAAAATGTTGAGTCCCAGCTGTGTCTGAATTATTTCGTGTCAGTGGCTATACTGGAGGTCTATATATTGCACTGAGAAAATACGATAAATTCAAATATGACCTAAAATATTTCTTGAGAAATAAATTCGCCATCACCAAGGTGAAGGAATCATGATAATTGAGGAATAATCTTTATCCCGTGATCCTTATTATTTTATTTTATGCAACGCCAAGTGCTTGAATGAGAGGGCAGCACGTCCAACTCTAAGCCGTTGTCCGTTTCAAGCGATCCCATAGCCTACTGTGGATTGTGCTTGTGGTGTGTTATAATTATCATAGGGTAGGATAGTCTATGGTAATTACTATCAATATTAGCATATCTACTTTGGAACAACGTTGTTTCAAGGTATTCTATGATAATTATTATCATGAATCTTAGGATATTTATTCTCCATAACGTTGTTTCAAGTTTCGCTCAACGTTTCAATTATTGGCCAAGACTAACACAAAATTGATATATTTTACTCTGTTTCTTTTCAAAAAAAATAAAATTAATGTTTGAAAAATATGTCTATCTCACACTAATTGAGGGTGGACAGGAGAAAGAAAACCATTCGCAACAAATTCCTACTTTTAAGTGCTCTGAATGGTCAAATTTTACAGATTTGCATTGTAAAGATTTGCTTCTGTCGCCACATAGGGGCTATATGGCTATCATTTATTTGACTTCCTTTTAAAAACATGCAAAAATGGTACATTATCATTATTATTAATTGGGTATGTTTTCAGACATGTTATTACCTTTGGTTGACGGGAACAGGTCGATACGACCTCTACAAAGCCTGTCAACCTTATTAGTGAATTAAAATTATATTATAAAATAATATGACAGTGTAATATAAAACCGACTGTTCACTGGCTATAGGTGTTGCCATACTTATCATGTAAGGCAGCATCATAATGATATCCAGTGTTTAAAATAACAATGGTTTTGTGTACATGCTATTTATAAATGTACATACATAGTATAGATTATAAATTTTGCGATATATACACATAAAATAAAATAACCGACAATTGTCTGTCATTTGTTTCCCGCACCAAAACCAGAGATAAAATAGCTACACTGTGCTCTACACAGTGTAGCAAAAAAGGACACTCTCGAAAGCGTAGACACCTAAGTAAAACCTCTAAATCCTTTAGTTGTTTATCATATAAAAGGACAGACAACTAGGGTATGTGTAAAGGAAAAATAGTAAAAACTAATGACACTCTTAATTTTAACATGGGCCTACATACATCCCTAAATAAAAGTAATAACATAGTTGATTAGAGATCTTTGAAATTCAGCGTTCACCTCGTCTGGAAACAAAGGCGACTGAAAAATCACTAAACCTAAAAATAAAACAGAAAAAAACAAATACTAATTGTGAGGGGAACAGCCATCCATGCCATGTGGTAATACTCTAAGTCAGATCATGACAAGCGTGATCTCGTAGAGTGATGTCGGTCTGCTCCGAACAGTATCAGAGACTGTCTCCGGCCTGAATTCGAGCCAGGCAGACAACACAATGCAACATTCTTAGATTATCGTTCATAGGTCGATCACTTAAGGTGCCATTTGTGCTAGATGTATATATATATATTCAATACACTAGTATAAGTTAGGCAGGGCGGTTCGTCAGCTGCCAACACATGAGTATCGACAACGGAGCCCTCCGTCCCTAGTCATGCGTGGCTGGAGCTCAAATAGCCGTCTCACAGCCGATTCAAATTGCACAGGTAGTTTGAGACACAAAATATTCCCCTATATTCGACAATTTACACAAGCACAAGCCAGGCTGCAGGTACATCGATTATTCACATCAAATAAGTTTACCATGGTGAGATATAATTCATTCAGGTTCTTCTTAAAAATCTGCAAGCTACTAGCACCTCGGATAACAAAAGGTAAAGTGTTCCATAAGCGAGCAGTGCGATAAAAATAAGTACATTGGAACTGAAGAGTCTTGCACAGAGGTAATTTGAATAGAACACTCTGTTTAGCCCAGTTCATTGTCTAATCTGAGTCTTTAATCTGTTAATGGCGCCAATGATGCATCCCAGACACCAGCCCTTTAAATCGGAAGGGGTTTATATTCAGGTGTGGAGGGGGCTGGAACCAACATGTCGGACACTGGTGGATTAATTGTATATAAAATTAATGGTTACCACTATGGAAATTAAGGGGGGTGCTCGAGCACCCTGAGCACCCCCCTGGATACGCCCCTGACGTTCAACAGATGCTGGGTTAATGTTGGCTCAACCTTTGCGATGTTGGACCAACATTAATCAAACTTTGGTGCAAATTATCCCGACGGCTGTGTCTGTTGCACGTCTCGTCGTTATATGATGTCTGATAGGCTATATCTGGTCACGTTGCACTATTTCTGGCTGCCGTGTAATTTTCATCTCAATGTGAGAAACAAACTTTATCAGTTTGCAGGCTCATTATTCAGCATTATTCAGCTTCTGACTCATATCACTGGCATGCCCTCTTGCTCTGAATATGTGTTATGAGAGCTTCCGAGTAGCGCAACGACTATGCCGGAATCTCGTCCCGCACGAATAATGAGAGATTGTGGAAATGCACGAATGAGTGGTAGTATGAAGAATTCCATTTAATAAATGTATCAATTATAAAGAAGATTCATTATCACTACTGCTGCACACTGTTGAAATGCATGCGGTATGCTGTAGACAATAGACAATAGTTTTATTTCATAAGATCTGCATAAATGTAGCCCCCCCCCTAGCCTATATCAATCTAGACATGTATGAGTAGTAGGCCTATACTGTCCTACAAATCTAAAAGGCAGTATATGGTCACTTGTAAAGTAATCGGATACTGCCTTTTGGCTTTGCACAGCAGTATACGGACGTCGACATGTGGAGTAAATACAACTATCTTTAATTAATTGTCCTCAGAACCTTTTGATGGTGATTTCGTGATTTTGTATTGCACAGCAGAACTGGAGAAGGAAACCCGAAGGGGATATCACTCCTAACTGCCCCCCAAACCACTTGAGACACATGCTGAAATGGTCATTGACCCTGAATGATTCAAATACAGTCATTATTACACCTAGCTCACACATAAAGCACGTTGGAAGGCACAAAATTGATATTTTTTGTCGAGTTTGACCTTCATATGACCTTGATATGACTTTTGCACGCCACCTCAGTATAGTGGAACTCCAACCCATGCTACCCTTTCCATACAGTCATATGTAAATTTGTTGCAATTCATGGCATAGCTGAAGTTCCACATTACTATATTTGGTCACTTTTGGCATTCAAACTTAGTCCTGGAGAAGGGGAATTTATCCGAAGGTGAAAATAAGGGGAATCCGAAGGGGCTAGGCCCCTATCACTCCTCGAATACTGTTATTACCCTAAAACTACTTAAGATACCTGCTAAAATAGTGCTTAACCCTGTATGATTTAACTACAGTCATATATAACACATCGCTCACGCATAAAAGTTGGAAGACATAAAATGGTATTTTTTGTATTTTTTATCGAGATCGACCTTCATATGACCTTGACATGACCTCGGCATGACATTTGCCTTCAACCCCAGTAAAATGCAACCCCGTCCCACCATACATTACAGTTACAAATATGAGAGTTCACTTTTAATGATGTTCAGTAGGCCTACTGATGAATCTTAATGGGTGTTTTTTTAAGCCAAAATTACCATTATGCTAGAGTAATTATGCATTGTATAAATTGGCAGGGGCTAAATTACTAGGCATGGAAAGGGTTAAAGTTTGAAATGATGTATATATAAACATGTAGGCCTTAGTGTATAGGCTATATATCCTTTTTATATAATTATTGTACCAAGGGACCATCACCGGAATGAACCTCTGTAGAGAGCGCATCCGAGGTGATCTGAGCTGTATCTTGTAGACCTCGGCATATGTCCGTGTTATGGCCTGTCTCTACTGGCGGCCCCCTTAGGAGGCATCCGTGAGCTGCCGCTTAAAATCAAAAATGCACATTATTTGTTTAAATTTGTCCCGGAAGCAACACAGCTGAGCGTTCCATGTTGTTTCCGTGCCAAGACATAGACTATCCGTGAAAACTCCGATATATCCGTGTATACATCGTGCTGCCCGTGAGCCATCCATGTAGACTAATTGTGCCACAGCAGAGGAATGAAAGCACCGTAGTTCCGTTATATTTATCAAAATTAGCTAAGTCTAGACACGACTTGTAATACATGAGTGGAAATATACATAAGGCACTTGCTTGAAAAAGGTATACACTATTTATAAATTTAAATAATTGTGGAAATTATTCATACCTTGAAATAACATTAGGACCTACATGGTGTTATGCTTGGCCTTTACTCTATAACGTATGATATATTATTATAGTGCTTGTTCACACCAATGAAAAGTTATAAAAAAGTAACAGGATCACAGTAAGGGGCTCTTTCTTCAAAATATATCGCCCATTAAATGGACAAACATTACGATAGGGAGAGTAAATTGAAAAAAAGGAGAAAAATGTCATATTTAATGTATTTTTATAACAAAAGCGTAATGCAATGTTCTATAATGAACAGTTGAGACCATGCCGCGGATTGCAAAGGGGTCTTTGAATGCTATGTCAATTGGAGGAGAAAGAAAAAATATTGCTTGACGCCATTTTTCCTTGAAGTCGTTTGATTTTTTTTAAGTGACTTTATAATTCAATGAAGCTATGATGATAACCATGTCAAAACTAAAATAACGACTGAACAAATATGTTGTAATAATTATGCGATATTTCCATACTTTCATGCACTCCGATGTACGGTAGCCTATTTATTTGCTGCAAAATAAGAAGTGAATTAGAGAGTGATGCGAATACAATTATTGAGAGTTATATGAATGCTATGGAAACTACACTTGACGAACTATGCCCTTAAAACGGAGGAAAGTGAAGAAAAAAGAGAGATCAAAGCCTTGGTATACTGATAAAATCCATGGTATGCGCAAGTTATTACGACACAACGAAAAGATGTGGCAAAATTCAGGTTTAGAAATTCATCGACCAATATTAGAGATCATAGAAACAATTTGACTAAAGAAATCACACAGGCAAAAATTGAATACTATAAAGGAAAACTTACTGGTGCGGACTAGGGTACGGCGTCTAAGGTGATGTCAAATATTTTAAGTACTTCAGGCGATAGTCTACCCGATGATCCACCAGATGGTGCGCTAAGTGATCAATATGTTGTCTTTTTCGATGAAAAAATTACCAGAATTCGTAAGGCTATAGATTCAGTAACACCACAGCTGGATATTACCACTGCCACTACTGTCCAGAAAGCCGCTCTGTCTTCATTGACTGAGGCCTCTGTAGAAGAGGTAAGCAAAATAATCATGTCATGTAAACCCAAATCCTGTGCACTAGATTCATTGCCAACTGATATTCTGAAATTGACTCTGCCTGTACATTTAGACACAATTACGAAACTTGTCAACACCTCTTTCTTCACGGATGTTTTCCCATGTGCTCTGAAAAGAGTCGTGGTTTCACCTATTCTAAAGAAGGCAGGATGTGACAGGAATTGTCTGCAGAACCATAGACCTGTAGCAAACCTGCTCTTTGTTTCAAAGGTGGTCGAAAAATTGCAGCAAAAGAGTGATTGAACATCTGGAGCCCAACCAATTACAAGTAGAATTCCAATCGGTTTGTACAGGGCCAAGCATAGCACAGAGACAGCATTAATGAAAGCTCGGAATGACATCACCATGGCTATTGACACTGGGCAGTCTCATATGCTAGTACTACTGGATTTGTCAGCAGCGTTTGATACCGTTGAAGTCGATACCTTGATTCGTACGCTCCAAGATCACTTTGCCGTGACGAAAAGTGCCTTAGACTGGGTCCGGTCTTATGATAGACCGTTATTTTCAAGATAAAGTGAAGGGAAAATCATCTAAATGGATCAAGTTGCAGTATGGTGTTCCTCAAGAATCTGTTCTGGGTCCCTTGCTATCGAGTCTATAAACAACTCCGGTTGTGGCCATTCTGAGACAACTACATCATTTAGAAATCTAGATGGGAGGAAATGTAGGATCCTGACATCGCTTAATCAATGTGGCAGTCATCCCCAGATTCCTGGACGCAGCCTGACGGAGATGACCGCCTCGTTGTCATACTGTGGTGTCGTGTGCACGCAGAGCAGCGTGGTGCGGCCCGTAGTATTTTTCCCTCACTTTAAGCGTGATACTCAGCGACTGCGGACGTGCCGCAGCTCGCTCTCACCAAGTCCATAGAGACGTGCCGTGCGCGGAGGGTTGTGCATTGTTGTTATAGCATGTTGATCAATTAAACATGACAAGAGAGAAGACAGTTTCCTAGTTTATTTAATACCGTTGATCGGACGGAGAAGGAAGTTATTTGAGTTTGATGGCAAGATTGGGAGGAGTCCTTCCTCGGCCGTTATGACCCATAACGGGACCTCGGTGTAAGCTTCAATTCGCCGTATTGGTAACTACGACAACATCCCACACGCCATATTGGTGACCTCGACGACTGATTGTTCACGCAACAGCATTTTCACCTAGACACCGGGTGAAAACTGCTGTTTTCAAGGATAGCTTCATAATTTTAGATGATTTTTTGAAAAAAATCATCCGCATTTTTTTCACAAGGTACGTGAAAGCTGTAGGTCAAAATATATGTATGCCAGTATTAATTAGTTAGAAAGTGTTACCAGACGAGAAGCACGTTTTTTTGCGTCGAAAACGGCGTAATTTTCTAAATTTTTGGTCGAAATTCCACGTGTTTGGCGCCTTTTCAAGATGGCGGCCTTGCCGATTCTCTAGAAGAATCTAGAAAATTACTCTTATAGACATAGTCTATCATTTTTATAGTAAGAGTTTGTTTAATGCCTTCATCCTACTAATGCCACTGTAGGCGAGTAGGAGGGGGGTATTTTCTATAACTTATTTTTATCGTTGATTACCATAATTGGGTAACTCGATCTTTTTCAAAATTTTTCACGATTTTTCTATAAATCGACAGAAATTTTTACTACCGCTTCGACTCGGGTAACCTTTGATAGGTTTAGGGCCAAAATAAATTGTTTCCCTAAATGAATGTCAATAAACGGTCTTATTTGGTCTGCTAAAAATATTCCCAGGACCGTAGGTCAATATTTTGTACTATTATCATATGTTATTTCAGAGAATGCTGAATATTATATTTGTATTTGGTAGGTGAGCGCCATCTTGGTCGCTGGTTTCCCTAACTTAGCTCAAAGCTCGCCGTGGGCACCCACGTGTCCCCCCCCTACCCGGCATGCATCGGAACAGTGAACCTGTGCCGCCGCACCACATTAGCATAAAGTAAGCCGCCATTTTGATTTGGTGGAGATTATTAGTCACGTGTTCCAAATTTTACACGGACAGTTTGTAATAAAAAATTTTTTTTAATTGTTTGTAAATTTCCTTTTTCAACACGATTAAGGGAGAAAATGTGTAAATAAGTCGTTTCGAAAACGAAGTTATATCACTAATAGGTGAGATTTTTTTATTCACTTTGAAACGTTTTTGGTGTTTGTAATCGTGCTAGGCTATTCAGCGCCTTATTAGGGCATGCAGTAGCTGATGAATATGCTAATGTGAGGCGAGACACGGATGCTGACTGTATACTATGTACGCATCGCTCAAAGCTTACCGTTACAGACTATAAGCCACACGCTGCCTGCCGCACAGGCTGTGAGCGCCGATCATACACACACACACCCAACACAAGCGACATAAACCAACCGCCATCGAACACAGTCGGTTTATACGTCAATCAATGAATCGATGCGAGCGATTGATTCGGACGTTTATGAAGTGATTCGGTGATGAACGTACCATTATATAAAAAGACAAAACGTGGAATGTTCGTCACAGATATCATTTTTCAGCGAAATGATACACTTTATCATTTATCAACATAGACTACTGTCAGTCACGTTTTAGATAAAATTCTTAAATCACAAATGTCACTGTTTTTCTTCGCAGTCACATTTAGTCTATCAGTTTGAGAACGAAATTTTCTCATGATAATTATTTCTGAAGCTTAAATTTTTATATAAATACAGAAATATTCGATTTGACAGTTGTGCTATCGCGAAACATTGCAAATATTTGAATGTGTTTTTCGACTTGTGTGATTTTTTTTTTTTTTTTCACCCAGGTCGATTTACAAAAACTATTATAATAGCTCTTAGCATAGCTGATCACAGTTATATCTGGCATATTATTTTTATGTACCACTGCGACCTACGGTTTTCACGCTACCATTTTGCATGTGTGTGACTCAGTGAAAACGTTTTATGTCTCATATAGACCTACAGTTTTCATTTTAATTAATACATACCTTTTGTGAATTTGTGAACAGCACTTAGGCGAAATTCCAACGACACATATTTCTGCAACTAATCTGCAACCCCCGTTTCTCGCACCATGCGACATAGCATGAACATTTGCTACAGTCTACACTTCTAACTTCAACATATTACAGACATATTTCATCTGATTTTTACGGCATTGCACAACCTGTCCGCGCACGGCGCGTCAAAAATAGTTGGCATGTGTTAATACGACATGCCATTTTAAACACATTTGGGGTAGGCACAGAGCCAATAGGCCAGCTACCCCAGGTGCTTCATTAATTAAATAATTTCACAAACACTCTTTCATCATGTCTAAGCTGTACGACAGCGAAGGATTCATGTCATCGCCTCTAGAAGGTGCGGGTGCTAGACCAAAAGATAGCTATCATCCTGACAGTGAAGACAATGAGGTTCAATTCCGAGCAGCTGATGAGGAATATCAACGCCTTAAAGCCGATTTTGCCCGGATTACTCGTGATAAACGTTTGCATTCCCACTCGAGGAGTGACTCGTCACGGAGTTCTTCACCGCTTGATAGACAGCCGCAGAAACGAGCTACGAACCTGCCCAAATTTAGAATTGCAACATTCTACGCCTCTGATGTGGAGCTCTGGTTTAATCAAACCGAGACGCAATTCGCCCTCCACCAGATCGAAGATGACGACGAGCGTTATAGCCTAACCTGCGCTGCACTTTCTGGGGAGATAGCATCAGACGTGAGAGACGTATTGCTGCAGCCTTTCAGGTCAAATAAATATGACAGCCTGAAAGCCATACTAATTGAGAGGCGAGGACTGACAACACCTGAAAGGGTCAAGAAAGTTATCTCTGGCGAGAAGATTGGAAGCGACATTCCCTCGCGGTTCCTGAGACGTCTGCAGAAGACTGCAGGTTTCGGCACCAAAGCTGTTGTTGGAAAGGCGGTGATTCGACAAGCAATCATAAGACAGATGCCCGCTTCCATCAGAGCCCATTTGGCGACGCAACCCGACAGTGCCTCACTCGAGAGTTTGGCCATTTTAGCTGACAGGGCACTAGCTGCAGAACAAGACGTTGAAGAGAGTAAGCCGGGGGTCGCAGAAATCAAATTCGACGAGACCAGCAAATTAGTTGGTTTGTTAGAAGATCTATCCAAACGCATCAAGAAATTAGAGACAGTAACAACTTCTGAGAGGAAACGGAATAAAGGACGTGGACGAGCTAATAACTACGCTCACGCGCCTGCATTTGTCCCTAATGTACAGGCCTCAGGTTTCATTGGTAATCAACATAGCCAATATAGAGACGTTCAACATAATGCTCGACCTTACGCTCCGCCGACGAATTCGCAAACAACCGCTCGACCTTTCGTTCCGCCGCCGAACACACAGAGAAATGACGCCTTTAAGACTTCGAATCCGGCTGATGCACCTGTCTGCTATTTTCACCAGACTTTCGGTGACAAGGCACGCACGTGCAGAAGCCCCTGCGCATTTTCTTTAAGCTGCTAAGCCAGAGCAAGATTGCGACTCTTGCATCTGGCGGTATAACTGAGACGCGACATGACTCCGCGGACGCTAGTTCTCCACAGTTATCTCACCCTAAGTTATTATATGTCGCAGATAAAGGACACAAATGCAGATATTTGATCGACACGGGTGCAGCTGTCAGTGTTTTGCCGAAATCTTGCGCTAACGGGATTTCGGTCGCTGACAGTCTTCCCCTGGTGGCAGCTAATAATAGCACGATAAAGACTTACGGCAATTGTAAACGCGTCGTTGACGTCGGTTTGAAGCGCGAATATCCGTGGACGTTCATAGTGGCAGATGTACAGCAACCCATAATCGGGGCTGATTTTTTAATCCACTACAATTTGCTCGTAGACTTGAGAAGCAGATGTCTTCGAGACATGCGTACAGGCTTAGCCATTGCCGCTGCATTGTCTTCAATTAAACCTCTGTCATTGAACAGAGTCGATACAGTTCAAAACGAATATACTAAACTCCTCGGCCAGTTCCCGGAACTGACACGCCCTACGACAAAGGGTGAGCCCGTCAAACACGGCATAACTCTTAAGATTGTGACTAAAGGTCACCCGGTTTTTGCTCGACCAAGACGTTTGGCTCCCGATAAGTTGGTTACCGCTAAACGCGAATTTGATGATATGATTAAATTAGGGGTCATTGAACCCAGCGACAGCTTCACATGGTGCCAAAGAAAAACGGCGATTGGAGACCATGTGGGGACTACCGTAGTTTGAATGCACAGACCGTACCGGACCGTTATCCGATTCCTCATATTCAAGATTTTACGCAGCGGTCAGCCGGATCGAAAATTTTCTCGAAGATAGACTTAGTCAGGGCTTATTACCAAATCCCGGTGGAACTGTCCGACGTACATAAGACCGCGGTTACCACACCTTTTGGCTTGTTTAATTTCACTAGAACCCCATTTGGTCTGAGAAATTCAGGTCAAACGTTTCAGCGATTTATAGACCACGTGACACGCGGACTTGATTTCGTTTTTGTTTATTTGGATGACCTACTGGTAACCAGCCCAGATCATAACACGCACAAGAAACATCTACGAATTCTTTTTGCTCGACTATCGGAGTATGGAATCATCATTGGTCCTGAAAAGTGTCAGTTTGGAACGTCTGAATTGAGTTTCTTAGGTCATCATGTTTGCGCCGAAGGAATTTCGCCGTTACCTAGCGCCGTTGACGCGATCGTTAATTTCATTAAACCCGAAAAGCAACGAGCATTGCGTAGGTATCTGGGAATGGTAAATTATTACCACCGTTTCATACCGCATTGCGCCGACAAGCTGACGCCACTTAATAATTTACTGACTGCTGCCAACGAAGGCGATACCAGATTGTCACCGAAATCAAATTTCGATTTGAAGTGGATTGAAGAAGCAGAGTCAGCATTTTCTGAGTCGAAGCAGATACTGGCAAACGCTACGCTTCTGGTGCACCCAGATTCGACGGCTCAGCTTAACATCACGTGTGACGCTGGTGATGTCGCCGTCGGTGGCGTTTTGCAGCAATTTTTAAATGGTATGTGGCAGCCGCTTTCGTTTTTCAGCAAGAAGCTGAACCCAGCAGAGACACGCTATAGCGCGTTCGATCGTGAACTTTTGGCAGTATACGCTACAATTAAACATTTCAGACACAATTTAGAAGGACGAAATTTTTTCGTTAATACCGATCATAAACCGTTAACATTCGTAATGTCATCCGTCACTGAGCGCGCATCCCTACGACAAACACGTCAATTAGCGTTCATTGCTGAATTCACCACCGATATTAGATATGTAAAAGGAGAGACAAATTTTGTCGCTGATGCGCTGTCACGACCATCAGTGTCAGCAATACACGATGGCCCAGTGATAGACTATAAAGCGTTAAGTCTCGATCAAGCTAATGACGCGGAATTCACACGTTTGAGACATTCGACTACGTCAACTATGAATTTCAAACTATTGAAATCATTTGATAATCAATTGATCTGGTGTGATGTGTCCACGGGACACAACCGGCCGTACCTTACCGCGAAATTTCGCCGAAAAGTTTTTTCAAACTTACACGGTTTAGGCCATCCATCGCATAGAGCCACCAGACCTTTGATTAATACCCGATTTGTATGGCACGGCATGAACATAGATATTGCTAGATGGTGTCGTACCTGTAAGGGTTGCCAGACAGCTAAAGTTTCACGTCATAACACTCCTGTTTTCGGAAAGTTCACTGAACCTACCGAGCGATTCGATCATGTCCACGTGGACATAGTCGGACCTTTACCTTATGCTGATGGTTTTAGATATCTACTGACTTGTGTCGACCGTTTTACACGTTGGCCCGAAGCTATACCTATGGTAGATATTAGAGCCGAAACGGTCGCCGATGCCTTCTTCAGCGGGTGGATAGCACGTTATGGTACCCCGGCCACTATCACCACTGATAGGGGCGCTCAATTCGAGTCCAAATTGTGGGATAGTTTATGTAACCAATTCGGGATTATTCGGAATCGTACCACGAGTTATCACCCTCAGTCGAATGGCATGGTCGAGCGTTTCCACCGTCAATTGAAAGCCGCCATTATGGCGCACGAGTCACCGAATCCGTGGACTATCACGTTACCGGCCGTACTGTTAGGCGTTCGTTCAGCCGTGAAAGAGAGACTGGGCAGGTCAGCTGCTGAGATGATTTACGGGACAACCCTTAGACTCCCAGGAGAGTTTACTAAACAGAACAACGTCGACGCTAACACCGATTTGGAGAATTATTCAGACAAGCTACGCGTAGCCATGTCGCGTCTCCGTCTATGTCCGCCACGTGACACACAACAACACAACATTTTCCAATTCAAGGAAATCGCTACATGTACTCATGTATTCTTGCGCAGAATCGCAATTGCACCGCCTCTGACCGCCCCTTACGACGGACCATACAAGGTCATCGCGAGGAGCGGCAGAGTTATGAAAATCCTAGTTAAAGGCAAGGTTGAGACGGTCTCCTTAGATCGCGTTAAACCCGCTCACATGGAGTGCGAGCCTACAACAGGTACGACAACACAGCGTAAAACGCCAAGCAACTCACGGTAGTCGACGGCTACCAGGATATCTAGTAGGAATCCACAGGGTCCACCTAGACCTGGTAGTGCGGACACTCCGACGTCCAACGGGACGAGAGTAAATACAAAAAAGTTGACGGCAGTCAGAAGCAATCAAAAATCGGCCACAGTCCCAAAGCAAATAGATGTTAAAGTAAACTTGTCCAACAGAGACAATGCTTACGTAGCGCCGCATTCGCGAGCCCCTGCCGCGTCCCGCGCTAACGGTAACGGCGGTGGTTTACGAACGTATTCCCGCATACCTTTACATCTACGGGGTAAAACCCCGGGTGCTGCTGACGCCGCAATCGACTCGACAAAAAGCAAACATGCGAATATCGCTAATCGCGAAAAAATGTCGACCGACCAAACAGTGCGAAAAACTAGAGTTGGACGCACAATCCAGACTCCTGCTCGATTTGTGCAGATGGTTCACGCCATAGTCGCGCCCAATGACGTCTATGGCGGGCCCAACCGCATACCTCGTAATCATAATGTTGTTAATTTGTAAATGAATATGCCAGGCCTGGCAGAATTGTGTACAGATATGTAAATGTAAAGACATTTTCTTTTAGCAAGTTCATTGCTAAAGCATTAATAGCAATTCTGTTAATTAAATGAATGGGTTGATAGCAGATGGCAGCACGTGAATAATATATCAAGGACAGTTGGAGTTAAGAGGATCGGACAATTCACGTATAATGCTGCGCTTTCAACCGCCCACAATGTAACCGCACCCGCTATATTTTTTTAAGAATAATATGCTTAGTATAAGAGGTTACATAATTGACAACCCCGCTACTTGCACGAAGCAGTCTCCTACACGTCAGTTTGGTCCTACGTTGTCACTCAGCCGGGGGTAATGTAGGATCCTGACATCGCTTAATCAATGTGGCAGTCATCCCCAGATTCCTGGACGCAGCCTGACGGAGATGACCGCCTCGTTGTCATACTGTGGTGTCGTGTGCACGCAGAGCAGCGTGGTGCGGCCCGTAGTATTTTTCCCTCACTTTAAGCGTGATACTCAGCGACTGCGGACGTGCCGCAGCTCGCTCTCACCAAGTCCATAGAGACGTGCCGTGCGCGGAGGGTTGTGCATTGTTGTTATAGCATGTTGATCAATTAAACATGACAAGAGAGAAGACAGTTTCCTAGTTTATTTAATACCGTTGATTGGACGGAGAAGGAAGTTATTTGAGTTTGATGGCAAGATTGGGAGGAGTCCTTCGTCGGCCGTTATGACCCATAACGGGACCTCCGTGTAAGCTTCAATTCGCCGTATTGGTAACTACGACAACATCCCACACGCCATAGAAATACCAGCGATAGTTAGGTCAATGCATTATGTGAAAAGTGTACATTTCACCTCAGGCGCATCGGCAGCATCAGGCGTTTTCTTCCACGTGGTGTACTCCAGGGCTTTGTAGCAGCACTTGTCTTGTCCAACCTGGATTACTGTAATGCGTTGCTGAGCGGCATCACAGCACATCAGGTGCAACGCCTCCAGCGAATTCAAAACTGGGCGGCCAGAATGGTCACAGTGGAATCAAACTTAAAGATCATATTACGCCAATTCATCAATAGCTTCACTGGCTCCCCGTGAACTTGAGAATATCATATAAACATATGTTATATATCTACCAGTCTAGTAATGGTCATTTATCATCATATTTGAATCAACTGCTTGAGATGAAGGAAAGACCAATCCGACTGAGACAATTTGATGACCAAATGCAACTCATGGTACCCCGTACCAGGAGACTTGGTACTGGCCGGAGCTGGATTCAGTATTAATGAACCCAAACTATGGAATGCCCTTTCAAATTGAGAAATGTTTCATCGCTGAACAGTTTTAAAAAGAATCTAAAGACATACCTTTCTAAATTATACTATTTTATTAATATAATAATAATAATAATAATAATAATAATAATAATAATAATAATAATAATAATAATAATAATAATAATAATAATAATAATAATAATAATAATAATAATAATAATAATAATAATAATAATAATAATAATAATAATAATAATAATAATAATAATAATAATAATAATAATAATAATAATAATAATAATAATAATAATAATAATAATAATAATAATAATAATAACAATAACAATAACAATAATAATAATAATAATAATAATAATAATAATAATAATAATAATAATAATAATAATAATAATAATAATAATAATAATAATAATAATAATAATAATAATAATAATAATAATAATAATAATAATAATAATAATAATAATAATAATAATAATAATAATAATAATAATAATATTATTAATAATAATAATAATAATAATAATAATGATAATAATAATAATAATAATAATAATAATAATAATAATAATAATAATAATAATAATAATAATAATAATAATAATAATAATAATAATAATAATAATAATAATAATAATAATAATAATAATAATAATAATAATAATAATAATAATAATAATAATAATAATAATAATAATAATAATAATAATAAAGTTAGAATTGCGGAATACGTTTGGCGAAGTAAGGTACTTTGAGTTTGTAATCTGTAAAAGAAAACAATGCTACATAATTCAAAATAAATAAACACATGGAGTGATAATGGATACCAGTATATATATGCCGTAAATCAACACTGTGAAATGTACTAGCCCAGACTTTCAGCACACGTGTCCTCCTTATTTCTATCATCTTTTAACCGCTAAGCACGACTATAATAATTTCAAATCTTTCTTTTTATCAGCAGATTGAGTCGCTGCTATTAAAAAAGAAATGTGTGTTTCACCATCAACATTTACATATTTGGCCTCAAACTGAAAAAATATGTAGATTAAAAAAGGATAAATCAGCGAGTACAGGGCTAAATTGGGCATATTACCATTTGAAATAATTTATTGTGAGGTGTATTTTGTATTATTACATGTCGTTCTTGCAATTTATGATTTTGTCATTCGGTGCAGTATAATATAGGCCTATTATTTTCATGTTGTAGAATTACATGCAGATTGTATAACATGTAAGACCCCTATCTTAATAAAATGTCCATATTAAGGGTTACTTTACAAGGTCAAATGTGGCATGTGTTCAAGGTCAATAAATGCACTCTCTTTTGCCATTTGATTGGTGATTAGGCCAAGTAAACCTTAAATATATGCATGGACGAGATTAATTGTTTTCTATCTCTTAGCTTAACAGCTTTGCTTGAGCCAATTATCCCACTCGGTCTGTGACGGATTTTGATGTTACCCCCTGAATTGTTTTTTGATGTCTTTTTTGCACAAGTTAAATGTTTATTTGGCTACCGATCCCTCTGAGATGATGCAAGGTACCATTCCTTAGTAAAGTAAAATAAGATGTAGGCCTAGTGTGCTGATATATAGTAAAACACTGTCGTCACAGTGTTGCAGTTTTTGCTATACATATTCTCTTTATAAAATTATACCCTCTATCTTAATTATCATAACAAAATATGGCCAAGAAGCAGACTACTCACTCTGTGACATCACAGAATCGGGATGTTACAGAGTAGCATTTTAAAACGTTTAGACAAAAGTACACCATATTGATAGCCTACATTGCAAGAAAATACGAACATTAAGACTGATATTTGTGTATGAGAAAAAAAGAAGCCAGCATAATGGTAGGTTGAGAAGGTACACAGAGTGGCGTGTATTTTTGACGTTTTGACAAATGCCACCTAGGCTATAAGCGATAATGGCATAATTAAACCATGCAAGAATAGTGTTCACTAGCTAGACTGTAATACAAGGCAAAATAACACATGACACAAATCGTTCATAGCCTCAGAAACATCATCACGGAGTGGAAGAAGCTAAAACATACGCTTGAAATAGAATACAAAAAAATATTCACTTATGTGCAAATATTTAAACTTTTTTAAATACTTTTTTTATTTCACCATCTATTCAAAATACCAGCCATCTATAATATATAACAGATCATAGCTCCCGCTGCAAAGGGAATTAAAGTTCATTTCGCATGAATAAAAAATTATTATTTTTCTGTTCTATATCATATCTACTCATATATATCATGACATCGAACGACAACTACGGTATGCAAAAAGTTATGTTTGATTTCGATTTAATCACTATTTGATGCTTACATGGAATACCCATGGAATAATCTTAACTTATTTCTTCATTTTTGAAACATTTTTTTGAAATGTAGTCCTATTTTAGTCAGCCAAAGCAGCGGCTCGTAACATGCTTCATTTCATTTCGAATCTAGCCCTTCAATAAATGGTCGCCCGTTTATAAACAACCGTGTGTTTGTAAGCACTCGGAGGTAGGGGTCACTGGTCAGCAAACCTATCCCTGGCGATTTTCACCAATTGAGGCATCGTATTTCACAGATTTTGCTTCCCAAGTGCATTACTAAGACGTAGTGGTGTGTTGTGTCAATTGATAGGGCGTAGGCCCCCCTACATCATACTAAATCTATATAATGAAGAGAAAATGCCTGATATTATAATGTACAGTTATTGGCCGCCTGTTTATAAACGCCGGGGTGCTTATAAACATTCGACAGTGAGTAGTTATAAACGCACGGTCGATTGATTAATCGATTGATCGATTGATTGATTGATTGATTGATTGATTGATTGATTGATTGATTGATTGATTGATTGATTGATTGATTGATTGAATGATTGATTGATTGATTGATTGATTGATTGATTGATTGATTGATTGATTGATTGATTGATTGATTGATTGATTGATTGATTGATTGATTGATTGATTAATTGATTGATTGATTGATTGATTGATTGATTGATTGATTGATTGATTGATTGATTGATTGATTGATTGATTGATTGATTGATTCATGCATTCATTCATTCATTCATTCAATCAATCAATCATTCATTCATTTATCCATTCATTCATATATCTTTCTTAAGCACATTTTTTTTTTGTTATTTAGACATTTTTAACATGTTTATTCGTTTTTTAATTGTCTACACACTTTTTTAACCATATTTTAACTAGTTGCAAAATTATATAATTTTAACATGATTATGCTCGTAATTATTTACTGTACAATGTCTGTTCGCTTGTCTTTTAGTGTGATATCATAGACTGTATTTACTATTTTGATGACAATTGTAATATCAACTTGAAGCTTCAAACGTTCTGATTTTAGTGGGTATTAAATTCTTGCATCCATTTAGTTTTATACAAAATATGTCAGATGACATACGCGTTCCTAGGTAAACGGTTGATATTGGCTTGCTTGCTATATATTTCTCTAAGCAGTTCAAGGTACACCACTAAAAAGATAAGTGAACTTAACCCTTATACCTCACATAGCCATACACGAGACCCTCACCTAGTGCTGCTTAAATGTAGACCCACCGTCTGCGACGGTGGCCTTACAATTAAACAACACTAGGCGAAAAAATCGTATTTGCTGGGTTACAGTGCTGAATATCTTTTATAAATAATATCGACTCACTTTGAAAACGTCATTACTTACCTGTTGTTTCTGCTTCATTTGAATACCTATTTTATGGGTCTATCACCATTACAAATATTTAATTATTTCGGATTGGGGATCGTCAGAATAATATGACGTCAAAAGTCGACCCCACGCTGAAAGGGCTTGTACTCATAGGCCGCTAATCAGATATTACTAATGGTGCCACTGACTACACGTAAGCAGCGGTTCACGAGATAGGCTTCATTACAATAGCAAAGTAAGATCAGTTGAATTAATTTGTTGATCAGTTGTTTGTTATTTATATGCATAATACTTCAAAACAATCACCAAGCAGGTAAGGGCTCATTCACACTATGAGCGACTATTCACACTGCATTTTACACAGGAGCCTTTAATTTCAGGACAACATGTCGGCACTTGGCAGTTTTCTGTACAATTCATTTCAGTGCACATGATCTAATGGTGTGAACGAGCCTTTAAGTTTTAGTTTGGTTTCAAGGTGAAAACAAATTTATGACGGATATATGTTCTTGATTTTCACTCTCGGCCTGTCCATGTCTATGATTATTCACCAGGTGGCTCTTAGCATTACTATCTTTGTGATCCGCGTACCGTGCTTTCTGGTGCACGGTGAACATATCTATACATGTATGCTTAACCAGTTCCGCAAAATAAATGTGACCCTACATACATAATATTGATTGATTGATTAATTGATTGTTTGATTAATGAATTGATTGATTGATTGATTGATTTATTAATTGATTGATTGATTTATTGATTGATTGATTGATTGATTGATCGATCGATCAATCAATCAATCAATTAATCAATCAATCAATCAATCAATCAATCAATCAATCAATCAATCAATCAATCAATCAATAAATCAACACAGGAGGTCTGAGGCCGAGCACGCTACCTCTGGGTCACGGAGGCTCCCCACAATACTGAGTTTTACGAGTGGATAGGGAAGAAACATTTTTGTTTCTTTCAAACCGCCGAGACCGGGAAACGAACCCCGAACTCTAGCGTGAAAGGCAGCGGTGCTAGCTACCGTAGGGCCCCCGCCTAGCGTATATGCCTACATACATATATCTGCTGCGGAGCTACGAGCATAGGCCTACATATGTTATTCATGAATATGAACTTGTTTTTAGGTTTGAGCATTCTGTTGACTATGTTTGACCACAAGGTGCCAGGTGAGCATGTCTACCTGGGAATGACATTATCAGAATATTTTCCTGCTAGTATAGTAGAGGAGGTGAGACAGCTACAGTACACAGATGGGGATGTCGTCCTTATAGGTTATCCTAAATCAGGTAAGATCACAAACAGACACGGGACGTTTACCCAACGATGGCTCTAAAATATATTTTATTTTTTGTAAAAAACGGCAATCAATGAATGGATGAATGAATGAATGAATGAATGAATGAATGAATGAATGAATCAATCAATCAATCAATCAATCAATCAATCAATCAATCAATCAATCAATCTATCAATCAAACAATCAATCAATCAATCAATCAATCAATCAATTAATCAATCAATCAATCAATCAATCAATCGATCAATCAATCAATCAATTTTATGTCTGTAGTGTCTAATTCCTCAGAGGACCGAGCAAAACAAGTTTGTCAATGATCGAAAATATCATTACGTCTAAAACCCATGTTCTAATTGACGATCAAAAATTATTTGACGGCATCTGCACATCTCGGGCGACACTTTTGACAAAACAGTGCAAAACCTTCAAAATAGCGTAGCCCGAACTGAATAGGTTAATTAAAGGTACTTTTTTATTCGGATTATAAAAAAGCTATAACACCAAGATCTCAATTTTTTTTTAAAGGGAGCTATTGGAAATCACTAGCAGGCAAAATGTCGTATATGTCAGTCAAATAAAAGCCACATACGAAATTCTGGCTGCTATGACAGTTTACGCAGCCAGAGCTATCAAAACTGCACTGAATGCCTTCTTGAAATCCAAAAATGCTTACAGTAATTTATTTTATTTTAATTGATGTTGTGGTTTTATATTTCTGTTATAGGAATGACATGGTTACAGGAAATAGTGTGGCTCATACAGAATCACTCTCAAATGGAGGACGCCGATAAAACGAGATTAAATCTAAGAGTTCCTTTTGTGGACATGAAAATTCCCTCTCGTAAACCAGACATGGCTGTTTTGGAAACCAGACCTCATCCTTGGGTTATTAAGTCTCATTTACCGGTCAGCGTCTTCCAAGCTCATATAGATGCAGGACAATGCAAATTCATTATCATTATCAGAAATATAAAAGACGTTCTGGTTTCTTATTACTATTTTTATCAAGCAAATGTCGCCCTCAACTTTTTTAAGGGATCATTCGCGGAGTTCTTTGAGCTGTTCAGAAATAAGCGTCTCGTTCAAGGTGATTGGTTGGATCATTCGCTTGGCTGGTGGAGCAAGAAACATCACAGTAATGTGATGTTTGTCACGTATGAATCACTGAAAACTAACACTGTCAACGAGATAGTAAGAGTTGCTCGTTTCTGTGAGAAAAACTTATCACCCGCAAAAATCCAATTTATTGTAAACAGGACTGATTTTAATAGCATGAAGACTAATCCAATGTCACATTACACGATAGGAACTCCAAAAGAGATCCACGATTCGTCTATAAGTTCGTTAATCAGGAAAGGCGAAGTTGGCGATTGGAAAATGCATTTCAATGAAGAAATGAACGCCTTTGTTGAAAAACATTATATAAAAAGAGCACGTGCGGAAGGATTGCTGCTAAAATGCACATTGTGAAATTAATATTTACAGCAAATATATCCGTGTAGCCATCCAACTAACCTGACTTAATAATGCGCGATATTAGGTTCCATATCGATTAACTGAAAACTAGAAAGTTCACAAGCAGGTTATATTATGTTCAAAAATCGTATGTTATACGTATCGCAATAAACAACATGAACCCATATGTACATAAATATACTTGTATCGTTGATATAAACACGATTTTATCAAGAAAGTAAAATTATAATACACAATGAGTAGACCCCTACGGTGGATTATTTCTTTCATTTACAAATGTACCTCAATTCAATCTGGAATTAGAAGTGGTATACATGTATATCGGGGAGCGCAGACTGACCAACATCCATCACAGACTCCATGGTAGGCCTATACTTTACTCTGCAGCTGGGAAGTCCTCAGCTTGTGGCAGCATGTCTGTCATAACCCTTAAAACGCTGAAATAATTTTGCATAAACCTTGGAGATAAAGGGTTTTTTCAATTTGAAATCATCAATATGTCTTAGTTATTTCTTTCGGCTTCATTTTGAATGTTATGGGTCTACGCTCATTATAAATATTTTTTTCCATTTTATTTATAGGAGTCTGAATCTGACGTCTATAGACGTCAGATTCTGACGCCTAAAATCGATCCCCGCAATGTAAGGGATAACATTCATAACTTCGTGCATTAGACAGTGAACAGCTTCTTTAAAACTCGCTTTCTTCACATCTCGTGCTGATCTTCAAACAGGACATCTGTGCCCGGAATATTTTTGTTCATCTGTACGTGTCGCCTTTTATTTACTACTGCTTCTTAGCGATAGTCTTGCTCATCAGGGGGAATAATTTGATGTGCCGAGACGAAGCACGATACCAGCTGCGCACTTCTGCCAGATGTTTTAAATCGACTACTAGTCAAAACGAATTCGATGCGGAAATAAATGTATCTCTATCGAATATTTGATTACCTTAATACAATTTTGAAACTTTTTACTTAATAATTTTTCTTGACAAGCTGAACTTGTTTGCATTTTTTAAAAAAGATGAACCTGCTATCAATACATTATAAGTCTATCATATTAACTAATAGTATATATAATTGGATGGCATCATGCACAAGTGGGCTAACCCACACTAAAAAAAACAATCAAAATATATGCCATTGATAGCAACAACTTGATCAATATACGAGTTTCGCGTTCAGGGTTAGACCATTTGGTCACTGATTTTGTTGCCTTTTTGTGTTAATTTATATTTATTCGTTTTATCCTGTACTTCATGTTGCAGCGCGATTTTTTCTCAAAATCGTCAAAATGTGGGTTAGCCCACTTGTGCATGATACCATCCAAATATTGATAACGCAGAGGAGATTATTTAAAGCGTACCACCATAATTGATAAAATAAAGAACAAATGCCAAATAATTAATGCAAATTACAGATATCTGAATAATATAATTCTATATTAAGAATATTATATTGTTATAATGTCAGTGCCAGCTTTTGTGTTAGATCTTCTTATAATTATATAATACATTTATTACATTTTTATACAATCAGGCTAAAATCAGCAAAATATCTGTATTTTTATTTTTGCTTCTTAATAGGCCTAAAAATAGGTTTATTATGGATAAACATAAAACTTTACAGGGCCAATTAATATTTTAAAAAAAAGTAATTATTAGTTTTTTTCTCGTTATAAGATCACTACAATGATGTAGTCAGCCGGCCAAAAAAAGGGGGGTATTTTTCCGAGGACATGCAGTGCGATAAAATGAATGATTATGAAGAAAATATAGACTGATAAATTATCATGTATATATATATATATATTAATTTGGTATAATATAATTGGATACATTTGATTTAAACATGGTTCATATATTAAGTTTAATAAATAACCGCTTGTTTAAACTGCTAAATTCATCTGATAAATTAACTGTGGTGAGCTTGGCGATGAAGTTGTGGTGAACTTGTGAGGCCGGCGACAGCCGTTTTCCTGACCTAGCTCACTTAGGCCACTCACCAAAGTTGTGGTGAAATCACTAGAGTTGTGGTGAACTAACTTTTAGTGAACTTATTGTGTGGTGAATTCACCTGATACCCAGGACATAATATGACATCAAACACGATGAAGTGCCAATGTAACGTTAGCAAAGTTAAATCTGTTGTAGACTGCTAGGATGATATATCCTCTAATGTCTGCTACGTTTCGTCCATTCAGTGATGGATTTAAACATAGTAAGCCAAGTTTTGTGTTCGACACACAAATTAGATTTAGTTGAGAAAAAAATGCACAAAAAAGTGTCTATTTGCGGTTCTGAAATTTCGCAAATTTACCACATGTTGATACAAATTTAATGTTACTGCACCAAGGCTTTGTAAGATATTTGTTTTTATATATTGATTTACATGTAGAAATGTTTTTTTTAAAGAAATGTGCATTTCAGAATCATAATATGAACTTTCGTTCCAACTGTTCACAAGTGTGCAAAAAAAACAAAAAAAGTGACATTTGAGTATCAATGTATTTCGTCACGTTAGCGCGAAGGTAAAACTGGAATTTGTCTGAAAGTGTATCATACTTTGATGTAAAAATGTCATCTTTTTACGGTGTATAGAGTTGTGGAATATGCATGTAAATAGAAGGAATGGCATATCATACAATGCTATCGTGACAGTGTCAGTGTCAAGTGCTTTGAGATATGAACAAGATTATTATTTTCTGACGACCTCCCCATCATGGCAAGGTGCCGGAATAAATCTGTGATGGGGAAATGAAAGTTGCAGGTTAGTTGAAATTACCTGCTCTGATTTTTTTTATGGTCAAATAAAGCGGGTATTAATATAGGCTGTAAATTCAGCATGGCACAGTACTGTAAAAATAATATTAGATGTGTGATTAAATATTGAAACGCTATGATCATTGATGCTGTACATAATAATATACATGGTCCATTCACACAATTCACTGAACATAGGATACATTTGCATATGAGCCACATCAGTTGTAAAAATGTGCTAACGTGAGATAAGTTTGGACACATATTAGTGCATCGAGACATGCCTTTTGACCCTTCATATATTAACGTGACACTTTGTGTGACACTGGGACTGTGTGAGGAGCGTGCACACTGCAGCGCGGGCCCCTGTGGGATATAAACGTCAATACACTGGTCTCAACCTTAACCCGTTTGTGACGGGCCCCGGAGATCTCCGTGATTTAGGGAGACCATTCAGATACGAGCCCCGGAGATCTCCGGGTCTGATTGCATGAGATAACTATGACGCCATAAAATAATATCGTTCCAGAAACAGAGCAGTAGGATGATAACTTCGTGCTTAACGGGTTAACTCGACGAGGCCGCCATAGTCACATCGAGAAGGGAGAAACAATGCTATTTCTCTGAAAACCGCACACGGGACGCATGCATGACTGGTGAGGCAGTTAGGCGCTCTAGCAATTGCGCCACGTCCCCTTCTCACTGGGACTGTCAACATGACAGTACATCATTTATAGGGTAAGTGAGATCCTTTTTCTCATTCCTCAAACATTAAGTGTCCAAATGTGAAATCCAAAGATTTGAGTTTAGTCCAATAGTATTTAATTATCCAGTATTATATCAGGGGCTGGAAAATGTTCTTTCTGAAGTGGCATTGGCATCTGTCACGTTAGCATTTGATGTTTATTCCAAACAGCAAAAATAAAATCTCATAGCCATTCTACAATGCTGTGTGCATATACATTCTAGGCAAGGATGAGACTTCTATTAGCACTGCTGCTAACATGACACTAGCAACATGTCAAAATAAACATCACGTTAGCATCACTTAAATGCAACGAAAAACACACTTAGCTCTAAAATATATACTAGTTTAATCAGAAATATAATCTGTTGTCATTTAATTTTTATTTGAATCTGATTTGTTGTCCCTACATATTTAAATTTTAATTATCCATCTTTATTAGTATAATACTTTGTATCCTTGACATTCATCGGATGGCAAGTGTCTTGACTTCTGTCACGTTATATGTTGCTGTTGATTGCAAACCTGGAAATACAGTTTTTTTAGCCAACCTACAATGCAATTATCTGAAACCAACGATACAAACACTTATTTCTGAGTGGGTGCAGAACAATTCCAGCTAGATAAGTGGTTTCTAGTAACAATGTTGCTGACGTGACATTAACAAAGTGTCAACAAAAACGTCACGTTAGCATACTGTAAATTCAATAAAAATAACACTTTTAGCTCACGATCTGCTGTGATGTTGTTGCTGAATCCCGCCTCACGGTTTTCTTTATTTTCTCTTTTGGTTTGAGGAGGGAGATATTGCTTCTGCGCCCCTTTGATTCCTCACTGTCCTTTCAGGCATTCTAAAAAATCAAGACTATAAGGCGAAGATTGACAAAGACTTTGCCATGTATATGCATATACAAAGTATTTTAACTTTGTTAACAAATGACAAAAACTTATATTTTATAGACGTAAACTGAAATAATGGCAAATGGAAAAATTCCCTGATATGCACTGCATATTTTCATTCCTGGGTATTATGATTTTCTTAAAGATGACAAAGACTTTGCCATGTATGTATAAAGAGGGACGTGGCGCAGTGGCTAGAGCACGGAGCTTTGCCAATGTAACTGCCTGCTGTGCGGTTTCGAATCCCGCTTTGTGCAGGATTTTCAGAGAAATATCATATTTCTCCCATCTCAATATTGGGACATTATTTTGATGTTGTGTCCTTGGGCAAGGCACTTTACCCTCACATACTTTACTTGGCTCAGGTGTAAATGAGTACCTAGTAGCAGAGATGGCAAGGTGTGCGACTAGTTCCTGGTGCCGAAATGGCTGCAAGTGCTGTATGCTTCAAAAAGGGAGTTGAAATAGTACATGAATGATAAGGTCCAGTGACCAGGGGTAATTATGTGTGAAGCGCACAGAGCATTGTATGTGCGCTATATAAGAACTCACCATTATTATTATTTATTAAATCTGAAAGTATTTTAACAATCCACTATGGTAATAATTGACAAAAAATTATATTTCATAGACATAAAACTCATATCCATATACTGAAATAATGGAAATTCCCTGATATGCACTGCATCTTTTCTTTCCTGAGTACGGCACTATGACATGATACTAAGAATAGAATGAAATTTGTCTCCCATACAATTCTTCCATAAGAAAATATAGATATTTCTGATTTAAAGTCTTTTTAGTGTGTGATAAATAATTTGTGCACTACGGTACTTGACCTGTTAAAATACCGAAATGCTATGAAATCATCTTTTAAAACTATAGGCCTATTCCAGCAGATTATACTATTATTATTCTAAACTAGTAGATATATAAATTCTAATCAATAAATTGTTTCTTGAAAATCATGACAATTACTGCTCTAATAGATTTGTAAAACTTATAATTCTCATGCCTGTTCAAATGTACACCATCATGATGATATATCGTATTGCAAGGATTTAGAAAACCTTTATGAAACCATACTATGACTCCAGTAGCCTCAGGGCTCACCACAGATAAATCCATATTTGCCTTTAAAATCTTCAAATTAAAAGCCTCTATCCCATTTCTGTTCGAAAATATCATCTTAATTTCCTATTGAGCTAGGAACAAATAATAACTTTACAATGACACATGGCATTTAAATATTTGGCCAGATCTATCAGTCTAGCAACCAAAACTTTCCCTTTTACATCTCCGCAGAGATCATAGAGCCTACCTGTAATACAATCAGGTGAGGGGCACTCTCTCTAATCTCTTTCAAACGATTGGATGCATATTGTAGTCTCCAGCCCCCACGACATTTAAGTGAACAATACACTTGAGCCAAACAAACAATACTATTCATATCCTGATCTGGACCGCTATGCATTGCATCACCATTCGCCACACATAGATGTCGCTCAGGTAAACCCCCGCTGCATCTCTGTAAGCAGGTGCCATGTTTTAACAGAAACTGCTCATTTTGAGCAGTTTTGATGTTATACCAACTGTAAGCTTATAGACACGCTTGTGTGTCCTAGATATATATGGCAAATATAAAAGACCACTACTCCGCCACGTATAAGTTTTCTATTCACAGACAAATAGAAAAACATCAAGGGATTACTTTCTCTACCTACGCGCTGCTGTGAGAAGGTTTATGTTATTGTTTTCTGACATAATTTTTAATCAGGTTTTAAACACTTGCAAATAAAAATTACTGAATGACATGAGAATTATGATGGCTCAATTTATCCATAACTGAACAGAGTAAATATCTATTACCTGCAGGAAACTATAAGATTAAACGAAATGGTGAAAAAATGATCAATAATCAGTTCAGGTGAACATCTAAATAGTTCCGTGGTTATAGGAATGGTTATTCAAAACCTTAATCTCGCGTGGTAATGGCTGATACATCAGGTTAATCGCCAAGCGTGCTTACGGCAAAATCGGCATGTGGTATCGAGGTCAGAATGTTGCATCACACAAACCCGGTACATAAGATGTACCAACCATCGTCACTCGAAAACGTTCTTGCTGCCGGGATTGTTTTGGCAATGACATAATTATTGAAATCACAGTTGATTAGGCCCTAGGCCTAGTCTAGACCAATTAAAAGATTAAACAATTTAAACTTAATCAAATAAGACTACAAAGTCAAAGTATATTACAAAAGTACTATTATAATACTCGTCAATAGGCTGAATAGACTGGCAAGATTACCAATAATGAAATTCAGAAATAAAACAAGTCTCGCCCTTGGCACACTGAAATAGCCTTATAAAATGAAATGAATCGGGCTTCAGGCCACCTTTGTGCACATATAGGCTAAACTGGGCCAGGAGAACCTTATGAGGATGGTGTGATAAATGAGATGATACTGTCCTCCAGACACAGAATTCGAAATTCGAGCCCTGGCGGTCTGAGGCCGAGCACGCTACCTCTCGGTCACGGAGGCTCCCCACAATACTGAGTTTCACACGTGGATGGGGAAGAAACATTTTTGTTTCTTTCAAACCGCCGAGATGAAATAGCCTTATATAACATAACAAGGTGAAGGCTGGCGGAGCACATGCGGGGTGCCCAACGTTCTGAGCAAAAAAAAATTGCAGATCAGACAGACACTAGACTACAAATGTAATGTGTCACCTGACTCCTAAAACTTCCATCTATGAACAATTTTATTTGATATTCCTTCTCCCATTATATTTCATGTATAAAAACAATTATATGATTTAAAATTATGAAAAACAGATGAAAGTTATCGTTAAAAATTACATATCTATCCAAATGGTGTCGAGTCTAAAGGCGACACACGCCACCTAGCTGCTGGATCAAACATCGTTTTACTAACGCAAAAGTAGAAATTTCGTTGGGTAACCAAAATAATTATAACATGGTGTGAAAGAATACAATTAGGAGTTGCTTGAAGTTCCATAACGTAAAAAATGTGTTTACCATGATTCCACATATATTTTTTTCACAAAAATTACTTTCTTGTTTTATTGATCTATTAAAACATCCCATTGACAAAATTATCAAAAAAACAAAATAGTACTGATGAAATGATTACTTTTTGATAATCTTTTGATCATATTTACAAACAATTATAGTCGGGAAATCAATGTGGCACTTTATCGTATTTGAGGCCATATCTATTTGCACACTCCCAAACACAGCTTTTTTTATCGCACATAATTTCAACATACACTATTCAACACCACACACCAGATTATACACAAACAATGTCATGTCCTCGTGGTCAGAGACGTTGGGCCGACAATGTATAAATGTATTTATAAATGTTTTGTATTTACTGTGATGTCTCACAAATCAGATCACATTCTTTAAAATAGATGGCCCGGCCAAAGCCACACACTTTAACGGCCACACACTTTAGCTGCCAGGGGTTATCTAGGCACATTGAAATGTGTGGCCTGGAGCCATCTATTTTAAGTGTGTGGCCTAGGGCCATCTACTCAGAGTGTGTGATCTGGGGGAATATATACTAAAGTGTGTGACTATCAACTTAAAATGTTTGGCCTAGGCCACACACTTTAGAATTGATTGCGTGGTAAAATATCGATGCGAAATTATAGTTCTCAGTCTAGATCATTGCCTGGACAAATCGTGAATAAATTCCTGAACAAATTTATACCAACTAAAATGACTTCCCCTCGGGAAAATTTACCTTGGCTATTCAAATCACTCCTCGCATCTATTCGGAAAAAAACATCTATATATAGCAAAGCAAAGGGTACAAGTGGAGCTGACCTTTGGGCAAAGTATAAACAGCAGGTCTGCCAGGTCTTTTTTGAAAACAAACTCTCTGAATCTTTAGAACTAAAAAATTCAAAACCACTCTGGCGTTATATTAAATCTAAACGTCAGGATGGTAATGGTGTCTCACCCTTGAAGAAAAACTGCCAGCTGCAGACGTAACGCCGAAATACCAGACAACCAATTCTGCTCAGTTTTTACCTCGGAAGACACCACAAATATACCTAACTTACCAAGACCACCAAATACTGGAAAGCCTAAATTCAAAATTACTGTTTAAGGTGTAACTAAATTATCTAAACTTAAACTGACCTAAACAAAAATACTTAAACAGTGGAAAGGCATCCGGACTGGACGAGCTCACGAATTTTATTCTGAAGAATGCTGCCAACGAAATATCTCCCTTTCTTAATATTATTTTTGATCAATCCCTATAGACGGGCAAATTACGAGATGACTTGGTAGAAGCTAATGTTGCCCCAGTCTTTAAAAAAGGGGATCAGCACTCTCCTGCAAACCACAGGCCGATATCCCTCATATGTGTTTGTGCCAAATTACTCTAATTTAAACACCTGTACAGCATTGCTTTCTATCAGAACACTCATGCGAAAGCCAGCTTTTGATCACAACTGATGAATCTATTCAAAATTTTAGAAGCAGGATACAAACAAGTGTTTTAGTCTTAGATTTTAGTAAGGCCTTTGACGTTGTCCCCCACCACGCCTCTTGAACAAACTCGACCACTACAGAATTCTCGGACCACTACTGTTCTCGGACCCCTACTCTTTTTGACATATATTAATGACCTCCCTTCTATGGTCTCCTCACAAGCTCGTTTCTTTGCAGATGACTGCCTCCTGTATCGCTGGATAAAATGTCGAGCAGATTAGGAGAAGCTGAAGAGAGACCAATCCGTGTTACAGGACTGGGCAGATCAATGGGGGATGTGTTTGAACCCCTCGAAATGCTCGGTCCCGAGGGTGTCCAGGCCAAAATAAATAAAAACTGGAGTTTTAGTACACCCTTAAAGGCGAAGCACCAGCGAACGTTTCATGAACACCATATCTTGGTGTTTGCCTTAGCGAGACCCTGGAATGGGCGGCCCACATTAACAAAAGTACGAGTAAAGCAAATTCCACTCTCCCAGCAAACACAGAAACATTTTAATGATATTTAAAAAATGTTAGACGAAATGGTTTTTAAATATTTAAACGTCGGATCAACATAATATTATAAAACATTAATAAAAAATATTATTCAAAAACATCATTTAAAAACGTTTTAAAAACATTTTTTTTAAATTTATAATTTATGTTAAAAAAAACATTTTGAAAAAATATTAGACCTATTAAAACGTTTAAAAACGTTTTACATATTATTTATGTTTAATGTTTTATAATATTCTGTTGACCCAACATTTTAATGTTGTAAACATTTTCATGTGACATGTTAGTAAATGTTTTGTGTTTGCTGGGCTGGGTTTCCTTTGGAGGAACCTTAAGGCATGTTACCTTAAACTAAGGGAAACTGTCTATTTCTCCCTTGTCAGATCATCTCTAGAATACTCTTCAGCAGTTTGGGACCCCTTTAGACAAAAAAATATTGACAAATTAGAAAAAAAATCAAAGATCAGCAGCAAGATTTGTCACCCGAAATTATAGACAAACAGCAAGTGTCTCTCATTTAGAACCTGGGCTGGACTGACTTGAAAACAAGACAAAAAATCTAGACTTTTAAGTTTAATATGTTTTAAATTTTAAATAAGCTAGTCGAAATTCATATCAATGACTGTGTAATCATCCAAGCAAACAAAAGAACACGTGGCGGGCACAATCAGACCTATAAACACCTTAGAGCTAACACCACGCTGGGACAAAACTATTTTTGGCATCGAACTATCCCTGGTTGGAATTCTGTCGTGGCAACTGCCATATAAAATGGAAAACTGTGGCAGTGTTCAAGAGTCAGCTGGTCGACTAAGTCTACCAGCCTCTTCTCCTCCTCTAGCCTGATACTCCACATTGGAGGTGCTGCCAGTGTACATATTTCAAAGTCAAAGTAACGAAGCCCCTGGGCCCTATATAATTAAAGAGAAAAAAATGCTATTCCTATGCCACATCATTTCCTCAGCACAAGCCTGTCAGAATTAATTATATATTTATTATCTGTTAACCTAATATCAATAACCTATATTCTCTAATTCTTTGCTATTATGTACTGTGCTAACAGGGCACCATAAAAACGGCAATTTATATTCATACTGAATGGCTCAACCAATAAATACTCGTATTCCGAATTGAAAGATCAGAAAACATACGTACAGTTTTGTCTATATTATCAGTGAAAATATCAACATGGTTCCCATGTCAACAAACTTTTGTTAACTTTCACTTTTAGAAATATAAATGGGTTTTTTCAGTGTTTTGTATGTTTTTTTCTGGTTAAATATGACTTGTATTGAAATTAAATAATCAGTTTACCCAATTGGGACCGTGAGTCCCATACTTTGCTTAAATTTATGACGTTTTACAGGTTTAATGCGAAGTTGTTTTTTGTTGTGGGCGATAATAAACGTTTCTGTCGTTCAGTATGGGCGATGATATGTAAAATGATAGGAACTAATGGCCGTCCGACGGTGGAGGATTGTCCAAAATGAAAGTTAGCTTTTAGGTATCCAGTCAGTCAATTCTCAAGCGATTTTCATGAAATTTTGTAAACCCTATTTTCTACCCTGGCCTAGGGCAGGCTACATTACAGGCTAACGTTACACTACATCATACATGTAGGGGAGGACGGGGCATGCTCGAACCCTTAAGACATAATGCATACCTGTTCACTAGATATTTACCTAAATCACTCATTATTGCATACATATAGTGCTTCCACATGTATGATGCCCCACTAAAATTTATAGTTAGTTGTCTTGTATATTTCAAAAAATATAGCGCAAAATGTGATTACAACCAGAATGGTCGGACATGCCCCGCCTCTGGGGCATGTTCGACCAGTACCGTTCGAACATGCCCCGGTTATAAAAGAACAATACAACAATGACAATAATTGACAATCCTTTGTATTTTATTATTGCATTTTCCATAAATAGCAACAGTGTGATGTTGCCCTTCACAAGGTAGCAGCACATTGTCAGTCTCCCATAACGTTGCCAGCAGTGGGCAATGTAAGTTTGTCCATATGGCCACCGGTGCACCACTGGCGGCATTTATCACGGTTATCCACCAACAGCCGGTTTACCAGACAAAACAGCTTGTGTTGTGTGAAAAAGTGTGATAATGTGTGGCTGAGTGAGTGCCAGCATGTAAGGGTTAGTGTGGACATGTGTGTATAAGATAAACTATGCTGCAATTATGACCATTGGTTGTGAGGCTACTTCGGGGCATGTTCACACCCTTTCCGGGGCATGTCCGAACGCGTTTGAACGTGCCCCGTAATGCCATTTCAGCTTCAACCCCAATTATTGCCCATACCCCTTGTGATGGTTCAAAAATACTTTCCCTGTATGTTGTATACCTATGTGTTCTATTTATAGTACAAGAAATGGTTACTTAACTACCAAAACTGTAGTTAACACAGTATTTAGAAAAATTAACCTAAATAACATAAAATGAGAAGAAAATCACATATTTGAATCGAGAGCAAAACAAAAAAACTGTAGCTGATGAATTTTGGGAGAAACAGTGACTTAGGGGAGAGGTACATCATGAATTATATTTTTAATTCACCAGGTGCCCTTAATTCTGAGTTACCAGCAGGGTGCGCACGTACCCCGGTGTTCGAACATGCCCCGTCCTCCCCTACAGTCTACACTCCACTCCAGTTAGTCAACATTGTCAACCGGTCCCGCCCCCGGTTGACAAGCTGCCTATTGAAAAAAACAGACAAGGCACCAGTGTGATGTCTGCACACCCTCATCTGGCTGTCTAGTGGTGTACAATCAATTTGTGACGCTGAAAAAGTGTATGGCCGCCACCGTTATTACGTTTTTAAGGTCGCGTCAGTTTAAATATAAACAATTGGAAATTCGAATCGAGCTGGTAGGAACAGTATAAACGGCTACCATTTTGTTTAAATTTCTGGAGTCTATAAACACCATCCAGCTCCTCGTCTAGAAACGAAGTGCCAGACAGGTGCCCCGTCTACACTACACTATATATGTACAGATTTTTTTTAACAAAATTTTCTTGGATCATCTTTTCATCTCCCCCCAACGTCCCTGAAAATTAAGTGGATTTTTTTGTGTATTATCGAAGTTAGACCATTTGGCATGTGATACATTTTCAAAATTACAGCTCTTTTTAACACCATTAACGTGAAACAAGAATTCTATTACATGCTAAATGGTCTGACTTACAAAATACACAGAAAAATTTGCACCAAATTTTCAGCGATGTTAGGGGAAGATGAAAAAATCATCCCAGAAAAAAATTGTTGAAAAATTTTAAACAGCGACCCAGCAAATTGAAAAAAGGCTACTCCCAAGATCTAATGGAACAGACTGTAGTCATTTGGCATTGGTCCTTAAAATTTAGTAAAATTTTTTTGTATAGTTCAAAAGTTAGACCATTTAACATGTAGTAAATGTCTATTTATGACACTCCTCTATAACATGTATAAACCCAATAACTTCATCCCGGTTTATTCTAAGAATTTTGTTACATGTCAAATGGTCTAACTTTTGAAATGCTAAATCAGGCCTTTAGATTTAAAAATTGGTGGCGAGTAAAAAAAAGCTCACCTCAAAGTGGTGAGGCGAGTGATCACTCACCATAGTCAAAAGCAATGGCTAACTAGTTGATTAAAATAGAAAAAAAAACTATCAATTTGCAATTTAAAAAAATCTGACAACACTGAGGTGAGTTGTATTTTGCTCACATGACTTTACACTTGTGTGAGTTATAGTGTGCGTGAGCAATCACTCACACCAAATCCGAAGGCCTGGCTAAATAGAATTGCGCTAAATTTTTACTCAGCGTTGCTGCCAAATGACTAGATAATAATGGTAATTAATACCAGGTAGGAAATGATCTTTGCAAAATTTCAAGGAAATCGGTTCAAAATTGACGGAGAAATAGCCCAAAATCATGCGATCCTGGCTGATCATTTTTAATTTGACAGCGGGTATAATCAGAGTCTGATGGACCATTTTTTCTTTTTGTTGAATTTTTTTAAATATTGCAGAAATTTGAATTTTTTTGCAATTTATCAATTTGACTTTATGACTTGGACAAGTTTAGGGCCTAGGTTGGATATATTGTCATGAAGGAAAGTCTGATTGTAAAAAGTCCATTTTATCCGACAAGGGGTAGCTGTGTTCAGCCTATTTGTGCTTCTTTGCACTTTACAGAAAGTAAAGCTATTTATTAACTCCACAATCAATTTCACACAATTTCCAAATCTTTAAACCCTACCTCGGGTTTTCCCCGTCACTTACTTGCAAAACAAAAAGAAACGGTCTACTAATTAGAACGAGGGAATCAACTTGGTCAAGGCAAATGCATGCATGTCCACACCACCTTTCATGGCCTCCCAGACAGTCAATAAACATTTTTTCATCCCTCATCCATAGAACTTATTACTCTTTTCAAACTGGATCTGCTGCCCAGAGTCTAACCATAGATCTATTACAAACTCAGTTTTAAGCAACACATCCATATTCATCTCGCAATTATCGGTAATGTCTTCCCAATCAAGCCTTGTACACTTATCATGCTCATGTGAGAGAAGACGTTCATGTGATAAGAAAATCGTCACCTGATATTTCACTCTGGAGGACTGTGAAATATTATTACCTAAATTCATTATATGAAATAAACCTAGTCCTTGTTTACCTCTTGCATTTAACTCACATCTCGCATATGGCATATTATTTCCCCCTTGTTCTACACAGTTCTGCATTATCTATCTTATTACATGTACATGATGTACTGGACTGAATTCATGTCCAGAGTGAAAAACAGAAATCTACTGAGTGCCGCACACATAGGAAATACTGCTTTTTGGACCATTATCATGATTATTCAGTACCGTACTGGTGTCTCCTAATTAAGGTGTCCCAACTATCATTGTATATTTGAGATATCACTTAAATATAGGGAGCCTATCTTGCAGCCTTGAAACCCATGCTGCATGGCATCATTGATCAGTACATGTATACAGCCAGAAATATTCAATGATGAAATTCACATTAGGGATGTCTTCAACTTAAAGATTAAGCATGCTGACATGAAATAATAACATGTCACATGTGACACACTGAATTTCACTTGCTCATGTGACGTGTATAATTTTAAGACCAATAGCAACTGACATTCAGGTGTAATATATATGGGCGGTTCTCATTAGGTGCGTCATACAAGTGGGACATTTGGTCCCGTTTTTTTAAAGCAAAATTTTAACTTATTTACTTAATAGATCAATTAAATTAATTATAATTAGTCATAAACTTAAATTTGGAAGCAGAAAATTAAGCATAAATGTGAGAAATACATGTTTTTTAAAACGGTCGAACAGAGGACACCAAATCTTTTTGGTGTCCTCTCAATAATGCCATGTGCGACCGCAGTGAATGATTTTCTTGGTGTCCTTTGTGCGACCTTTGGTGTCTCGTGTTTGACCAAATGTTAGACCATGTGGACATGAAATTTTTTCGTGTCTTCACTTTCTAGTATTGATTTTCAATGTTACGACCATTTCGTGTCCTATGTTACGACCACTTTCGTGTCTCACAATGTTTTCTAATCATAACTTTTCACTGGTTTATAGGTTTAATCTCTAATTTTCACAAAACTATATAAATATAGATACAGAAGAGATCCAACATTGATTCTGCTATTTTGTACAGTCATTGTGAAATAAAAACACTATATTTGAGTGGTCGAATGGTCGCACATTTTGCCATATTTTTATCCCCTATACAAATACCTTTTTCTTTCTGTTCCATATTGTTTTGTATACAATTATGTAAAGCACATACAACCGGTGTACACATAGATGTATACACACCAATTTCAACACTAAATGGCGACTACTGTTCAAGAAAATGACATCAAAAGAAAATGCATGTAGGGGCACGAAAATTTTATGTTCAGTGAAAGTAGTAATTAAACCCTTTTACTTGGTTTTCATTTGTTTTCAACTATTATTTCTGCATCTGCATCATATTATTTGGCTTTTTAGTTTACTTTTCAAGCGATTGTGGCAAGGTATTAAAACTTATGCCATGATTTAGTAGTAGCTGTCAATAGGACACAAAATGTTACGACCACCATAGCTTAATATATTTCCTAAAAAAGGCTCTAATTATTATAATTTAACTGCTAATATATGTTTTTTATATAAAATTAGTGTTCTTCCTCTACTGATTTGACCGTAAATTGATTAGAAAAATATAATTGGTGTCCTGTGATATACAATTGTTCTGGGTACAGTTTGAAATGTCCCATTTATTTGTGTCAAATAATGCATAAAAAGCAGTAAAATTTGTCATAATTATTAGATTAAATGATCATATTTAGATTTACATGATTTAAAAGCTCTTCCAGTTTCTTTAGTTTGTTTAGAATTGAACAGTATTAAAATATTCCCAAGTTTGCATGGAGAAATATCATTTTTGTCTATTTAAAAAATACCCCATTTTCAACGCACCTTTTGAGAATAGCCCATGTATGTTTAAACCATATGTAGAATAATAAAAACCTGCATTTTTTTCAGATAAAAAATTACCATAATGAGTGTAAAAACTGCAAGTTCCCACCAGTTTTTGTCTGCTTCTCCAGGCTTCGGTGGAGGTAGTTCTGTTGGAACCAACAATTTTCCATCTACTGAAATTCGCAGTGAAGCTGTACCAAGTACTGTGCAATTGCCAGAGTCAAGCACTGATCCAAACCCACTAACTACAGACAATGATCCTGATCTCCGAGCGGCAAATTGTGAGTTATTCTGGCCTATTCTCTGAAATATTTATCAACTTTACAATAAGCTCTAGGTATTTGCAATATCTTGGCACTGTACATTGTAATTTCCAGTATGATTCCCCTAAAAATATATGTATACTGTACATCCAATTCTTCCATTAGATTATCAATTTCTATCTCACTATACATGTATGTACAGTATAAAATACTCCTTCACTAAAGGGATAAACTTACATATATTATTTACTCGAGTCTTCCAGCATTCTAACCTTAAGCATCTTAAGAGTCACTACATGTACATACTTTTTCCATGCAACAAATAAAAAGGTGTCGTAAACAACATAGTTTTTAGGCCTCAGGCAAATTTTGGCGAATGCCTATTGTCGTCATGCAGCATATCTGTCCATCTGTTTGTCCGTCTGTGTGTCTACCACTTTTAACACTAAAGCTTGTTTTACGTTGATGGAATGCACTTTAAACTTCACATACAGGTTAATCCTGACTAAAGCTTGATTGAGTTCACATCTGTGACCTCTATGATCCTGATTTTTATCCGTTCTGCATATTTTTTAGTTAACGCGACTCATCGAATAATTTTCTATGCATCCTTCGAAAAATTATATATATCATTACATCAATAGCATCGGTCAAAAACTAGGCTGCGGAACTATCTGCAATTATTTTTTGAATATGTGTACAATCTGAAAAAAACATACTAGATAGCTAAACCATTACCATAGAACAAAATGTGCAGTTTCAGGGGGATATGCTCTGAAAAATTTCAACTTGATAAAGTTAAAAAAGGCTGACTTGCAGACATTATTGACTTTAATATGCATGAATAATATCTGGAAAACCGTACCAGATTGCTAGACCATTACTATAGAATGTGTGGTTTTGAGGGGGGATATATGCATTGAAAAATGTCAACTCCATAAAATTTTAAATGGCTGCCTTGCTGCCATTATATTATGCTGCCATTGTACAAATGGTTTAATGTCGGAAAATCTTGCCTGATGCTGTAATATACTTTTATTTCGCGTGGAATTAATTTCGCGCATTTCGCGCAAGGACCGTGAGCGCGAAATCATATTCCAAGCGAAATATTGTTCACCACATTAGTGTTTCGTGAACTTTGGGAGTGGGTTTTAAAGGGTGTGACTGATGCTGTGCAGTCGACCATGGTTATGTACAATCCATTCAAGTGATGGTCACGCTAACTTGTGAAAGTTTAGGTCCTAGTACTTATATATTAAAATGACTGAATGACAACATATGAAATGTATTTTTATTATGACAAAAAACGTAACTTGATACCAATATTTTTTATTCTATTCCCGTTTTATTCTAAACCTATTTGTACAAAGGCCTTGATAATACGTTTGTTTTCTGTTTGATTTATTCGATGACTGCTATTAAACAGTGGGCATGAAGGGGTTTAATGATAGATGTCTTGATGTCAACGTTGATCTTTTCTATGTCAAGTGACCCAGCAAACACGAGACGTTGATCCAGTGCTGGCGTGATACTGGGGCAGCGTCTAAGACAGTGGGCCAACATTTCCCCAACACTGGATCAACGCATTGTGTTCATCAGGGACAGACTCTATGTTGTTAGGGAGCTGTGGACGCGTTTCTTGGCATGTGTTTTTCTAAGTTTCTGAGTTAAGTGAGAGTAGTTACTCCCAAATTTATGCAAATATTACACAAATATGTGCACAGATATAGCTATTTTAAATTTCCACAATCAAACAGATACGATAAGCTTTTTTAAAAACAAATTAAAGTCAAATATATATAGACATATTTCACTGAAACGACACATGTAGTAAATCAGCAGCAGTATAATAATTTAATGATATCCTGTTGGATTGATAGGGTTAATGAGCAGCGTTGTGTCAAGTGCATTAGCCTCAATGGTCAGTCACACCCCTCCAGTTATGTGGTGACCGTACATTAGTGTTTCCAGACCAAAAAAAATCAACTTTAAAAATTATTTTTACGCGAAATTAAAAGACCGCGAAATGGTCAAAAATCGGGTTTACGCGAAAGTTCATACCCGCGAAATTAAAGTATATTACAGTAGCTAGATCATATGCTCTAAAAAAATTCAACTCGATTAATTGCCCTGAAAAAAAGTGATAAAAATGGCGGGGCATTATTGACTTTAATATGCGTAATATCTGGGAGACCTCTCTGATTGAAGCTGCCTACCCTTTGTAAACATATACATGCCTTTTTGCAAAATTTACACTGTGGTGATTCAGAAAGAGCTTTTAATTTCGCATTTTTGATGCATTTTGAATAAAAAATCATAAGAAAGCAAAATTAATTGATATCAAAATAACATTTCTGTAATAAATACATCCGAGGCTGCTGCAAATTGTATAGAGAAATGTTATGGAAATTTTGTATTAAGCAACATACAATAGAACCTGTCCTATTTTTTCGTAACATGTTGCTCAACACAAAATTTCCATAACATTTCCCCATACACTATGTGACATGTTACATAACACGCTTGTTACGTAACTTGTTGCTCAGCATTTTTCATAGTGTATGGGGAACTCGGAAAATGTCACATGTTAAGAAAATGTTGTTATGTAACATGTTGAGCAACATGTTACGCAGTGTATGGCCGGCTTGACTACTGTTGTTATGCGACGAAAACGTAGATGACACAACAAAGTTGTATTCGCACATGAAATTCTGTTGAACAAAAATAATCAAGGTGCCTACCACAATCTAGTGACGGAGTTAGACCATGATAAGTTTTCCACAATGAACAGGCATGAATAGACATTTGGACACTTCCTGGCCATGGTGGAGCCACACATAACGTAACAAAACTGGTGACGAAACGAAAAAATGACTGAACGAAACCACATGTAGTCCAATTTAAAGTCATAATTGAGTAAACCAGGGAAACATTTTGTTCAGTATCGCGTAGCTGTGTCAGATTATTTCTGATGAGGC